>CM021100.1:167879516-168045216 GCA_007115665.2 Sequoiadendron giganteum | reverse complement strand
CATCAAGCTTTATTGAACTGAGTTTGAACTTTTCTTTGTATTCATTTGCAACGACCAGATCATTCCCGAGAGTAGCAATCTTCTTACCAAATTCTTCTTCATTGTTTCTGGTTCTTTGCAATTCACTTTCCAACTGATTATATTCCCCTTGTATTCTACTGCATTCATCGGATTTCTATTTCAAGGTCTGAGCAAGATTCTCCTCATTCTTCTTTCTTTCTTCAATCTCTTTGGTCATCTTCATTGTCATAGATTCCATCTCATGTTTTAGGTTTGCATTGTCTCTAGCAAGCTTTTCACATTCTTCAGTTATTTCCTTCAAGGCTTGGTTCAAGTGAGCATCATCCATATCTTCACTTTCTTCTTGCTTGATCTGATCACAAAGGTCTTTCCTTTTCACCCTGGATTTCACTATCTGATCCTTTAATGTTTGGATGAATTTCTCAGCATCCTCCAGATTTTCTTTCAATTCCTGAACTTCAACTTTAGACTGATCAAAGCCATCAAGAGCTACCATAAGCTGTTGTTGAAGACTACCAAAGTCCATCACATTCCAAGATCCACCTCAAGCTGCAAAAATTATTCAGAGGAACTAGCTCTGATACCAATTGTTGGACTCAAGGGAACACTGAGAGGGGAGGGTGAATCAATGTTCAACAAATTTTAAACTTCCATTCATCTAAGACTTAAACCATTCTATCATTATATTAAAGAAAGATGCAAGCATACAAAGGAAACATTAATAGCACCATGACACACAATTTTTTGCGTGGAAACCTTGTTAGGGGAAAAACCACAGTGGAGATTAATCCACAATTTGAGTACTCAAAATATAGTATTTATAAAAGGAATGCACTTGCATTCAGGGACACTGCCTAAAGCTCATTGCTCATGAGAAGGAAGGCTCACTGCCTACAAAATTCAAATTAAAACCATCTGAGGGGCAAACAGAGTTAGTAGCATCTATCTATGCCAAAATACAATTTCGGTGAGGCTCATGAACTTGATTTTGGATCTCCTATCCAATGATGCACTTCGCTCTACTCTGCCCTTTTTTTGCTCTTCGCATCACTTATGATCAGATCCTCATTACTACTCTGCTAGACCTCACAATTCACATTTCATACATATATTCGCACATCTTATGTCTCTTTTTTTTTAAATGATAAAAACAACCTCTTATATATATCCATGATCAAGGATTTACTCATCCAACAGTCGGCTTCATAAGACATTAAGATATTGTAACTTGTCGGCCAGATCCACCACAAAATCTTGATGTGCATCCTGCAAGGTCGGTTAAGATAAAGAGAGGACCCAAATAACACTTAATCCAACATTGAGACTTATAATTAATTCCATCTTATAAATCCATGAATTTTATCTTTGTCAGGCCAACCTTTTATCATAAATAATTAGCAAATTAGTGCACCATACCACCTAGATCACTTACCAGTGAGTGCGCATCAAAACTAAGATTCTCCAAGCCTCTATAGACCTTCCTCGACGATTCATAACCCAAAATATATGTCTGGTGGAATGGCTAGATCAACTTTTATGCCTTTGGCCAGATCCCCTGTTCTTTACTCTGTTATGTTGGTAGGAGCCAAAATAGTGCTACACAATTAGATGCAAGACTTGAGTTGTATGACTTGGGTTGCCATCAATGACAACACCTACAAGCCAAACTCCTTAGCCATATGCCAACATTTTAGGATATATTGTACTTTACATGCATGTGCAACTAGTAGTTTGTTGTGAGAAAATGTGTGCATAACTTGTAATTATGCATGATACTATGAATTGTGTGGTGGAGAGCTTATTATGTATGTTTTAAGAGACAATGAAATATATTATGATATGTCAATTGAATGCAGTAATGTTTTTCATATTATATTGTTCGTATGTGAATGTATTAGTTAAAAAAAATTTGTAGGTTGCAATTTTTAGGGTAGAGTAGAGGGTGAAGGGCTTAGTATGCTTCAAGTGATACTAAGATAGATGCTAATGCATGTGGATCCATAAGTGTTTAGTCAAATATCATTGCACACAAAGGTTAAATGGCTAAAATTTACTTCCCTTTATAACCACAAAGATCAAATGTTTGAAATATCCTCACTCATCAAACAACCCAAATCAACTAGAAGTAGAGAATAATTTATGTAAGTGCATGTGTCATGGACCCTATAAATAACAAATATTATGTTAATAAAACTTTTAAAAAACAAAAAGTTCTAAAAACTTGACTTCTATTTCTATATAACTTAAAATGATAAGAAATTGAAATTTATAAACCCTAAATGTAAAAACATAATTTATTTTTTTTACATGTAAAAGCATGAAGGATCAAATCAACTTAATAAAACTTTGAATAAATAATTATTTCTTAATCCTTCATTCATAATAAAACTACTCATACAACTTTTTAACTCCTATTCTCAATACCAACAAATTGCAAAACAATACAAAAATTATTCAAAGAAAACAAATAGTACAGGCAAGATTAGTTTGGAATTCCAACTTTACAACCAATAGGGGCCCATCATTATGAGTAAGCTATAAAGAGCGTGTCATTACGTCATTACTCGTACGTCATCTGACGACACGTGCCGAAAGAATACTTTACCAAACGTCCACATCCAAAATGAGCTGTAAAACTGTCATTGGTCCCACTAAGCAAAGATTTTTTTTTCTAGATAGTGATATCTTCCCTAACGTATTGTATCTGATCCGCGCGTGTCATTTTCAACTTGTCTGGAAACTGACGCAAAAAGCGGGGGCTGACACGTGTCACGAATAAGTTATCTAAGAAATGTACGTGTCGATTGTCCGTACGCTAGCTTTTCAACTTGTGTGGATAAAATGATTTTTGGAAATCCGATCTTTGCAAGTTGCAATGTAAAGGACGAATTAGATGAATAGATTTTTAAGAAAGCATTTGGATTCGTGGACATAATAAGCAGTTCAGGGATTGGGTGTGGCTAGGTAGGGGACTGAATACCTACATAAAAAGTAGTTGCTGGCTTGATGTGACCCCTGTGTTTTCATGGCCTATGTCCTTGTCTTGTCTATATCAATCACATAAATCAGCAATGAAGAAAAATCCAAGGAGTTAGGAGTGTGATTTAGATGGCTTTATTTGAGATTAAATCTTACCTAACACTAGAGAAAAGTATCTTAAAAGTAAGTTTATAGGTATTAATTGTATGCATCATCCATTTTATGGTTTAGTGTATAGGATTGATGTGTATTTATTTTTATCAAATTTGTGTGGTGTACATATTTTAAATTTTTTTTTAATATTTTGGGATTTATGTATAAAATAGGTACAACTTGTAGAGGAAAAAATAGAGAAATAGGAATTCAAAAGGTAAAAGGGGTGATGGTTCATCTAGATTAAATGATGTTTCTTCTTGCTTATTTTAGTATAGAGAAGTAAGGAAGATGTTAAGATCTCGCATAGTCTTTAGTTCAACTAACCCTTATGAGATTATGTGAAGGTTAGGGTTTGACAAGTGCTAGGAGGGAAGAAGCATTCCATAGCTAATCCTGTAAAAATGTATCAACATAACATATAGGAGCACAAAAAATGAGAATATACACTCAAAAATGAAGGCAAGATGTTTATGCACACCACAATAGAATGGAAGAGAGGACAAATAAACAATTTTTCCTTAATTTAAAGGCTTTCATCCTTGTTATAGTAGCAAGGATGAAAAAATACATGTCTATGTTAGAGAACTAGGAGAATAGCCCTTTACAATGAGACATTATAACCTTTTATTCATCTATTAGGCATAAGAGAGATATAGGGCACATGATTGGGAAAGAAACCATAGTCACGGCCTAAAACATCATGTGCAAACATGTGTTCACCCCAAAAATTAAGTTGAAAGCTTGCAAAAATGTCCCTGACATCCATGCCATGCTTCCACATTAATGAATATGTGGATAAAGAGCAAAACCCCCCACAAAATCCACTAAAAAAAATTGTGGCTAGGGATGGATCTCTAACAAAAAAGGGCACCTACAGATAATAAATGAGGTGTTGGCACCCTCCCTCCTCCTAGATCTACACTCAAATGCAATAAATTCCATTTATGTAGCCTTAGAAATTGAGCTTAGATGTTTGAGAGAAGTTGTTGAGCATCAATGGTGTTTTTGGGTCAAAAACACGCTTCCTAGGAGTATGATCCACATTGAGTGGATAAGCTAAAACTATGACAACACACCAATTTTAGAGGGCCATCATAATCCATGAAATATTGTAACAAGTTCTATTTTAGAACCAAGATGTTTACAACCATGCATCTCAAAATGCATTATAAATCATTCTCCAACTTTGAAGATCTATAAGTTTGTAACTTGCAAAGTTATCTTTTTATATGTGTATTTATTCAATTTCATGCCTTATTCATGATTAAAATATATGTTAATACTATATCAAGATCTTGTGTTAGCTTTAATTTTTCATATTGTATTATATTTAGGGTGTTTCATTTCTTTTCTAAAATTAATTTGATTATCCTTAAGTGGTTTTTAAAGCCTTGGCCAACATCAATTTTTAAGGTAAGTAATTTTTTTTCCCTATAATTACCACTATAGAATGAACTACTTTTACTACCACTAGTCATCTACTAAAATATTACTATAGAAGAAAATATATTCCAATGCTACCAAATATGTTTCTAACTAGAGGAATAACAAGGAACCCTACAATTGATTCATAAAGTTTAACATGGGTAATATGCAAGCAAAGATCAATTAATTTCAAAATTAATATATGAATTAGGTTTTAAGATACCAAGATAAATAAATATAAGCGATAAATATAAATAATATGAGTTAGGTCTTACTTGGAACTTGGATTGAAGTAGATACTGATGATTATGGCATTATGATAGAGAACTAAAAACTAAGATTTGGAACCAAATTGATAATTAGAAGCATGTGATGAATAGACATTGAGCTTTAGGGGGTCTAGGACTAGATCATGCATGTGATCTAGCTCTTGAGAATTTTTCTTTGTTGCAATTTACTCCAATGTACAAATTTAGATTTTAGGTTAGAAAAACAGGTATTGGTCACTAAGTGTACCTAAATTTGATAAAAGGTGGCTATAAGAAAAAAAATTGATACCTACTATATAGAGAGAGAGAGAGAGGATCTGTTAACTTCCTTTCAGTGATAATATGGCTATTGAGATGATCTATTAAGATCAAATTATAGAAAATAATGAATGTTGACTAACTACATTTGATGTAAATTAAAACTCGTGTTAGTTAATCTTGACATGTGTTTAATTAAATCTATGAATACAAGCACTCTTAAATTGAAATTCCCTCATTAGGACGTTCTCCTTAAATACACATTATAAATTCAATTTAAAACTTTTGTTGTCTATAATGATGGATAATGATCATATATTAAGATTGTTGTCTTTAGGATTGGAAATTTTAAAATTTTAAGCTCATTACTAGATCATACCCCCAATCTAGTTCAAAGGATGAGTTCATGGGTACAATCCAATCCAAGTTGAGAAATATCATGGGAATTGAGTTAGGCATATTCTAAATTGGATGATATAGCTTAATAGAATGTTGGATTTAGGTTTGGGGTAAGTGAGTGCACTAAAAGAGTTGGATTTATGCTAAGAATATGTATTAATGACATCCATGTACCAAGTGTCATAAAAAAATATTTTTAGTTATAGGGATGTAAGAATAATTTAATTGTGGGTCATAGAAATGGGATTAGAAGTAAGCTAATGAAGGATGACTTAGATACCAATGGTGAACTATGAGGAGTATGATTAGGAAAGGGATAGAAAACTATGGCTTACCATATGATAATCTTGTGTATCATCAATAATTTCCTCTATAATTATATGTGTATCCATGTCATGTGTAAGAGTCAAGGAAGATGTAATGGATTAATCATCATTGGTTTAAACACCATCCTGAAATGAGTCAAGTAATGATTGAAATATATCACTAGAAAATTCTCTTCTTCTTCATGTATTTCTAAGCCACGTGTTTGAGCTTGTTGATCAATGTGATATGTAAATAAAACATCATGATAATCATGAAAACCATATTTCTTAAAATTTATCACGAGGAGATATATAATGGTCCATAGAAGAGTCACCATAAGTATCTAAATTTTTTTATGACATGAAACATAGATAAATCCACAAAATCAACTAAGGAATTGTCACTAGAGATAAACAATAAAATAGAATCCATACTAGCACAGTCTAGGGAAAATCATTAATAATAAATCATGTCAATGAGTATGCTCATCAACTAAGCAAGTATCTCTAATTTTCTCATGAGATAAATCATCAAGAGACCATGAATCCAATGACATAGAGGAAGGACTATCATGAATTATATTAGAGAATATAATTGTTAAAGGTAACAATATTATCTAATGCGGTAGGATCATAAAAATAAACACCCTTAGGAGATGTGTCATGAATATGCATTTAGTCATCTATTATTGGTTCTAAGGAATATGCACTAGAGGATGAAAGATATTGAACATCAAACAAGCATATTGTAGGAATCTATTGAGGTAATATTTAACAAAATGATATAAGCATAGATAAGTATCAATAACCATGATAAATCAATGTACTGATTGAAAGCATTTGCATGCAATAGAGATAAACTTATTAGAGGGCATCCATGTCAAGGCACCATCAAGTATATCCAAGTTAAGGTTTTGTGAAACTATTTATTAGACAACATATACCCCTAACAGGGGGAGGGAAGAGAGACATTAATAAGTAAATCGTCATAACCATAATCATTACTAACCAAATCATTAGAGATAACATCATAAGAGTATCATTTGGTTGAATGAATCTATCATTACGGGTGACATACAAAGGAGTATCATCACAAATAAAATTTTGTGTGTCAATCATGAATACAAACAAAGAGTGATCCATAGAAAGTTTATATCTAGAGTAAGATTAAAAAAACAAAATAATTGATTAAAAAAAATAAAAAAGTGATACCTTAAAAGATAGGCATGCAAGTTATGGGCTCACTAAAAATTCAAGAAGAGAGGAGATCAACGACTCGTTGTTGGGATCCCCATGTTTATGTAGTATAGAAGGGTTATATGGACAAAAAATCACCTTACAATCAAATTAGAAAGTCTAAAAGGGTGATAGACAAATAGTTTAGTTAGATGTTAAATTAATTTGTGAGATGAGATCCAAGACAATGAGGCAAATAAATGAAAATGATAGGAGTTAGATCTTACATAGAAATTAGTTCAACGTGGATATTGATTGTCGTGGTAGTCTAACATAGAATAGAAATCGAATTAAATTGATGACTGGGATCTTGTAATAAATAGATATTGAGCTTTTGAAAGGTGTAAGACTAGAGTGTGCTTGTGATCTAGTCCACTATAGAATTTCAAGTGTAGTGCTAGAAAAAAATATTCACCATTGAGTTTACTTGCATTTGAGAAGGAGTGGTGCTAAGAAGTACCTTTGGGACACTACTATGTATAGAGGGGAGAGTGATTGACTTCCTTGATAATAGTTAGGCCCTTTGGATTGATTCTACAAAATTGAAATAGAGAATAAGAAACAATGAACAACAAATAATTGTGTGCTTGATATCAATTAAGATTGATGTTGATCAATCTATGATATGTGTGATTGATTCTACAAATACAATTACTCTTAATTGGAATTCTCTTAAAAGTTTCTTATGACAATGCTCTTAAACAAACAACTTGAAACTTTTGACACACATATTACAAGTGTCAACATACCTTCAAATTATTAACCGTATATCAATACCTAAAATCTAATTCACATAATGAGATATCACAAATGCTATCCAATCTACAATGAGATTTTGTTCTAGAGTTGATTGGAATTCTCTTAAAAGTTTCTTACAAGAATGCTCTTAAACAAACAATTTGAAACTTTTGGCACATACATTACAAGTGTCGACATACCTTCAAATTATTAGCTTTATATCAATACCGAAAATCTAATCCACATAATGAAATATCACAAATGCTATCCAATCAAAAATTGGATTTTGTTCTAGAGTTGAGCAGGCATGTTGTGTTAAAATATATGAGATGTAGACATGTTGATTTATGTGATTGATATGGACAAAGACACAGGCCTAGTCCATGAAAACACAGGGGTCATATCAAGCCAGCAAGCACTTTCTAAGTAGGTACCAAAAAAGTATCCAACCACAAAAATCCGTCCAATCCCACAACTAATCCCCTAACCTTCTTAATATCTCCACCAATGCAAACGCTTTCCGACAAATGTCTTAATCTAACTGGCTCTTCGCATTGCAACTTGCCAAGATCGGATTTCCAAAAATCATTTCATCCGGACAAGTTGAGAGAAGCATCATTATATTCTTGGCACGTGTCAGCGCCCGCTCTTTGCGTCAGTTTGCAGACATATTGAAAATGACAGGCGCGACTCGGGAGACAATATGTTAGAGAGTATGTCACTATCAAGACAAAAAAATATTTGCTTAGTGGGCCCAATGATTGCTTACAGCTCATCTTGGATGTGGACGTCTTCCAGATTGTTCTTTGGGCACGTGTTGCCAGATGACGTACGATTTATTGCATAATGACACGCTCTTTGCATTTTTCTCGGGCACTGTCTATGCCGGTGACAATTTGCATCAAAGCCTGGGCATCACATGCTGTGCCCGTGCAAACCTCTGCAACGGTTTCGTACTTCTTGCAACTGTCATATATGAAGTTGTCACATATCACATATCACACATTTCTTTTTCTTTTTGTTTAATTTGTGAAGATTTTAAAAATCTTTTTTGATTTTTTTGTTGTTTAAAGTATAAAATTATTTAATTATCTTTAAATAAAAAGTATAATATAAGTTATCAAATAATTTATGATATAGATTACTTTATTTAAATGTTTTTTTAATATTTTCAAATTTAAAAGTATTTTAAATTATGATAATTATTTTTTCATTTTTGAATTGAAAAGTATTATAAATTATTTAAAATTATTTAAAAAATGATATTATTATATTTTTATTTTACTATGTTTTTTTATTTGACAAACATTTAATTTGGATGTATTGTTATTTATGTAAAATAAAAATATATAATAAATCTGGTTTCTCTATCACAACCATGTTTTTTGTTAAATCCGTTGTAATAAGTTTGGTTAGCTGACTAACATTAAAAGAATCCAGCAAAAATAAAGAGAAATATAATGTTTAAAAAGATAAACTAATTTACACAATTAAAATTGATCAACCAAAGAAAAAAAATTAACACAATTTTAAAATTCATAAACTAATTCCACTTGTTTAGGAGGGATTAATCCAAAAGTGACCCTAAAATATAACTCCAACCTTTTTTCATTTTTTCTAATTGCAACCTTAAATTCAAAAGTCAAACAATAAACATAAATATGAAGTGCAACATTTATGTGATGTAAAAATTTCTAATAAATTAACATATAAATTAAGTCCCCATATTTATTTTAAATATTTGATAGATGTTATTCGTTACATGATTTTAAAATTTTACATGTTTTCAATGGAATTATTATTGAAAGGAGTTATTATTATTAAATTTATTATAATTAAACATAGTAATTTTTTTAGTAATTTTTTTATTGTGTTTTAAACAATTAAATAAGAATGTGTTTTAGTAAATTACTTTGACTTAACAAAAATAACGTTTTAAGAATAATTGTGAAATACAAAATATTAGCTTTATAATATAAGAATAAATAAAAAATATTAGTTTTATAATATAAAGGATAAATAAAAAATTGTTAAAATAGATAATCTTATTTTTAAAAGTTAGAAACATTCATAAAAGAAAAAAACATTTACATAGATCCCATCGGTTCACGTGGAGTAATTGTCAAAAAAAGTTTCTATGGAAGATGTGTTGAACACACCAGAATACTAGGAGAGGGGGTGAACTAGTATACTTCAAATTTCAATCCTAGTTAATAACCGTTGATGCTAATTTGTACCAATTAAGCATTCATCTACTTAATCAAAACATGAAAGAAGACAAGAATCCACACAAGAACACAATTGACACCAGATTTATGTGGAAAACCCCACAAAAGAAAAACCATAGTGAGAAATGTTGCTAGGAGCTATTGTCCTAATCCAACCTCACAATTAAATAATAGTTACAACTTTGATTTAGAGCTACAACTCTCTATTTATACAACTTTTTTTTAGGGCTACAATCTAAGGAAGCTACAACTCCCTAATTGAAAACAATTGAAATATGATTGGCTTTATGGCTTCAACGCACTGATAGTAATCAATTTTGCACATTAGATCTGAGGTGGATCTTATCACACTTTGCTCATGCACTTACACATCTTCACACACTTCCATAATAATCTTCTCATTTTTTTGATCTTCTATATATATATCATCTGCATGCTTGCAAATACAAATTAAGTCGACCATAAACAAGAAATTATGAAACTTGTAACATGTCGACCTACATATATCCATTGGCAATATATAAAAATGATAAAACATTTATATTTATCTCAGATGAGTTGGCATGATCCATACAACATCTTCAAAATAATCCATAAACCCCACTCACTCTTGAATTAGTGGCACACATCATTAACATGCCTTAGTCAGCCTCAAAAAAGCATATCTTCACAAAATAACTTGAAACAACTATGCAGTGTTGGAAACAAGAAAGATATTCATGTGCTTCATACCTTAGAAACTATGGGACATGTGGGGTGTCCACACAAACTCATACAACTAAAATACACAATCTCCAACTAGTGCAAGTATTCAAACATATGTTATGATGAAGATTAGGCATTTGGAACCAACTGTAACAATCTGATACATTGAAAACTAAACTTGCGAACCACCCGATCACTTGAAACTTCAATATAGCATACATTAGACATCAATGAGTATGTCCTCAAAACCACTTGGCCAAAACTTCACATTCAGAGGAATGCAGAGCATTCCAACAAGCCTTTTTAACCACTTTGCTTTGTCATAACACAGATTGAAACTCTGTCACTTCTAACTTTCTCTACAAAAGGTATATTGACATGAAAACTTAGATATAACACCTTCACATCTCCATGATATTAGCTTATGAACTTAAAGACTAAATCTTGCTCTATTGAAGGATGTAGACCAAAATACTATGCCTCTACCTTAGATTATATACTATGAATTCCTTCGACAAAACTTCTGCATCTTGTCACTGAGTGTGGTACACCAAGCTGACAAAATAGCATTGTAGGGATCTTGAAAACACATCAAAACATGTGTACCCACCACCACATCCTACATAGGCAATAAAATGACTACTAGAATTCCATATTACTGCAATACTAACTTGCACCATTAGATATCTCTTCACACAAACAATCTCCAGAGCATATACAATCTTAAGCACACTTTTGACATCAATGACAATCAAGATTATCAAGCTGCAACAATCTCCCCCTTTGTCATTGATGGAAAAACTAACTGATGTGCACAAACACTCCCCATTTGATGTACATTTCTATCCCCATTTGACATCAAGGGCAAAGGGTAACAAAACTGTCTCTTTACACAACTTTTACTCCCTCTATGATGAAGTCTAGTTACTTCACCAAAAATATCCGTATATCTTCAAAAATTTCTACTCTGCATATACACAAAATCAAGAAGAAAGATATTTTACATCAAAAACAAACTCAACTCAATTGGATGGAAGAATGTTCTTGTAAATTGAATTGAACTGGATCAAGTTGTTGTCCCATTGTTTCTTTGCTATGATCAAGGTCTGGACTTGACAAGTCAACTGCATATATGTACCTTCTACTTCCTCCAAATAAGATGGTGCATGGTATTCTGAATCACACCATTAGCTTCCACCAAAATTCTAGTGAGTGAAGCCAACCTTAGGCTCACTACCTCTCTTAATTGGTTCACCTGACCCTTAAACTGCTCATTTTGATCTTGCAATTGTTGTATCTAAGAGTGCAGACTCTCCACTTGTGCCCTTATGGCACCATCATTTTCTTGCATAAGATCATAAGTTGCAACCACATTAGTGATTTTCATTTCAATGGAATTGATATGATCCTTTATACTCTTTATTGTAGTGTGTCACTTCAAATAGAAAACATATAACACTTTTTCTTCCTCCAAGCACTTTTGAATATCTTTGATGCATGATTGTAACTTGGCCAAAGTGTTGTCACATTTTTTAGAGGCATCTGTCAATCTCTTTCCATTAACCTTTTGTTTTGGCTACTTCTCCAGATGAGATGAATAAGTCTCAAAGGACTCCATTAGTTGCTTCAGGCAATTTCTCTTCCAATACTTTCATTGCCTCTTTCAAAACTCATGCAATCTCCACTTGTTGTTATAGCAACTCTTGCCTTGCTATTGAGTGGAGTGCATCTCCAAGCTTCAACTTGTGAAGGGGAGACATACCAGACAAATTGACTTGTCCATCATATGTAGGAACATGCAACAATTATGGAGACATAACTGGTTGAATCTACATTTCTTGTGCCAGGAACTCCTTGATTAAGGCCACTAGAGAGGAATGTGATTTTCCTAATTTTTCTTCTTTATCACTCTTCTCCTTTTCCATACTAGAGACATCTTGCTCCTCTTGTTGATTGGAGACACTTTGCTCTTTTTGCTAATCAAAGACAACTTGCTCATTTTTACCTTCTGGAGAGAGCATATTAACAGTTTCTTGTTCATCTAGAGGATTTTGTGTATTCATGTCAACATTAGTTTACACTTCTTCAATGATGTTCTTTGTGACTTATTTTGTTTCCTTCTAAATCTTCTTTCTAACATCATCATCCATGCTCATAAGAAGGGCTATTCTTTGCCTTGTGTGAATCTCTTTAGCTTGTTTGTAGACTATCTTCTCCTTTTCTGCTTGGGAGACAAAGGAACCAATCTTGTTGATGGTCTACTATCTCATCTCCTCATCTATTTTGATTGCATTCTCTCTTCTTTTTCTCAAAGCTCGAGCTAGGATTTTTAGAGCCTTGTCAATGATGTCACTGAAAGACATGTTATGCTTGATCACATACACAATGATGGCCTTTTCAATGGCCTTCTTTTATGGAGGATTTTTTGATGAAACTCTCCTTCCAATAGATGTTTGTGCAAATTTAGTGGGTTGTAGAGGAGTGGTAGCATCAGATGTTGATCTGCTTGATCTTCTAAGCAACTTCTCTACAACATTTTCTTTAGGATTTGAAGGGATATTCTCTAAATCTTGGGTAGAGGGTGGTTGATTCATCTTTGAGTATTAAAAAATGTCCCACTTCTTAAACAACTTATCCATTTTCTTTTCATTGGTTTCCTATGTATGCCTCTGGATCATCTTATCTATGATTTCTTTGTAAGTATCAAATATTTTAGCAGATGTATCTTTTGGCTTCTTTAATAGGATATCCACATATACTTATATATATTTAGGTGTAACCTCATAAGGTAACTTAAGATTCCATGAGGTTCTAGGTTCTACAACTTCCATGTAACAATGATCCTTGTTCACCATGAATTTTACCTCATTCTCATATTTCTGGACCAAATCAGATGGAATTATCTCTCTTTTGCATCTCTATGTGTGGGTTTTTAAAGAAGCCCCAGTAGAAGGTATTGTATGCTTTCTTATCTTGAATTTTTTTTATATGTTTCTTGATTTGTGTTGTTACCAGAGAAAACTTATCCCATATTTTACCTTAAAATCTAGGAATTCATTCAAGAAAAAGAATGTAAGGCAAACGATCAATGAACCAAACTTGAAATTATATCCAATTTATTTTGTTCACTTCAAATTTTCTATCAGGTGCTCCCTCAACATTTCACATAGGTCAAAGTTGGCTCCTTCCTTCAACATTTGATATATGGTGTGAATTGTGGTGGCGATGGCAAATCCTTCTCTATTTGTGAAGTAAATTTTGTAAGAAATCCCCATTGTGGTATAGCGGACTCCGAGATTAGTGATATCTTTCATTATTAGGGTTCTTTTATCAAAATTTTCTCTAGTAATCTTAGTAACCCTTTCATTCTTGATAGAATTCATCATCAAGACCGATCTAGTGGCACAAAGACCAGTAACTGCCCTAATTGCTTCTTTTATAATCATGTAGGGTTTATCCAATCAAATAAATTCTTCATGTATGCCACTTAGAATAATCCTTACCCATTCTTTGCAGTCGCAAAAATCTAGAAGATCTTTCCAAATATCTAACCCTTTCACTGCCATATTTGTATATCCATGCTTGTAAACACCATTATCATTTAGGAGTTTATGCCAGAGTACTTCAAATGATGATGTGTGATCAATTTCATTGAGCAGGGCATTGATATAGATTCTTACATCTTTGAGATACATCACATCCATAGGAACCTTTGAAAATGCAACATCTTTATCAACCTCCATCACCTTGAAATGAAACTTCTTGTACTTTGGCCTAGGTTTCTCCACAACATCTATAAATTGTGATGTCGCCATTGATATTCCTATTGAAATCTCCAAATACCGTCGCTAGGGTTTGGCATGAAATCACACAGATAGCTTGAAAACCCTTTTTACAAGTGCTTTTTTATTGTAAACGAGAACAAAATGTTCAAATAGAACATAAAAATCCTTTCATATGCCCTAAATTTTTTCCATTAATGTATTCATACTTGCTAGGTAAACCTTATGCTGGAATGCTCTATGTCATCACAGGGATGCAAAGATGCTCAGTACACCTCCACAAATAATTTGTTTACTTCAAAACCTAGTTCAATAGGTTCAATCTTGCTCAACGGACTAGCACACTAGAGGAATTGATCCAATTCAACTTTCATGCTGAAATATTCAACATTTTAACCTTTCTAGGGGGCTAAAGGATTTGCAAATGATGGCTCCCCCTAAGATAATGCTCTATCTCAGTTTGTCACATGATCTTGTGTAGAATGCACAAGCATGGTATCATCCTTCTCCACAATGTCCCAACCTTGCTTCTCTTTCAAAACTTTTGCATTTCCCTTATTTTGCTAAATTAAGGTTTCGTCCTTCTTCTAGTTCTGAACAAGTGGTTTCACAAAACCACTTCTACAAAAATTTGCTTTATTTCCAACCTTATTGAAATTTGTAGCAAACAATTTTATGCTGTAGAAAAAAGCTATTCCTCCTAGCTTTAGTTCTAGATCTACAACCTTATGACCAAAATTGTTGCATGCATATCAATATCCATGAAAATAAATAACATCATATCTTTGAGACACAATTGGATTTCTACCCATGTAGTCATTTCTTCTTGCCCTAGATCTACAATTTGTAACAACCCCGGCGTTCTTCACAGTAATTTCCAATGTTTTCACCTCAAGTGATAAACCATGATGCCAAAACATGCCAATAAAAATTTCTTTCCACAATGTAAATTACAAGCATAATTGAGATAACACTTATTTCCAAACTTCCATTACATTCCATTATAATTTCACAAATTACAATATTACAAGAATGTACACAATTACATACATAGCTCAACCAAGCTTCAAAGCAATAGATATAGATGGTACATGAATCCGCCTTTAAAAACCTTGGTCTTTTGTTGCTTGTTGAGGAGAAGAAGCATAACTCAAGCATTTTTCCTCCAACCACTGACTTAAATGTGGTCCCCCACACATCTACCTCGTAGGTTAGATGGCCCTACCCTTAGATGAAGAGATTGGTTGAGTAACCTTGCACAAAAATCCACACTAAGCTTAGTGTTGTGCCCTACATGACTATAATTTATAACCCTACACTCAATAACTAGAATGCACTACATGCAGTGAACTGACAGTGGAGCTAAAGGAAATCACACTACTTTGGCCAAAGTGTTCTCATTCAGTACTTCGAGTCAAGGTCAACTATTCAATTACACTTCTTAAGCTCATTTTCACTTAATGCCACTATAATCCATGCATAGGTAATCCCTCCCATGGGTCATCTTTAACCCTAGGATTAATCTATCACCTTTTATACAAGCTCTAGGGTATCTCTACTCATAAAGAAAAAGTACAAGTTCCCTTCCTTCAATGAACAACAATCTCATGAGAAACCCACTAGCCATCTAGCATAATCAAATAACTAGCTATGAGTAACCCTTAATCTACCCTTGTTTAATCATATCTAATATATTACTAGCTATGACAAACAGTCTCTCCTATTATGGAGTAAATACAAGCACTTCATAAACATTATAAAAAGCTTCTACTTTTTTTCAAAGCAAATACTTGTTTTCCCTAATTGCAAGTATCCACAATATGCTAAATAAAGAAATCATAAAACAATATTTTATAAGCTAAGAAAAATAAAGGAAGAATATCCCCATGCTTGTAATACACTTGTCCAATTGACTGGTTGTGACTTAACTTTTCCAGAACAACAAATAGCTTAGCTTTGATCTCTCAAACAAAGCCACAATAACCTCTATCTCACAAGTTGATAATATACTTCTCTCAATATGATAAAATACTCTCACCAATACTCAAATCTCTCTCAATATATAGCAGAATAATGCAGATAGAATGCAAAAAATTGCTTAAGGAATGCGTCCCAAATGAGAGCTCAATCTTACCATTTATACATCAGATTGGAGACCACCCAACCTACAGAAAAGGCATGAGTTTTGACAAAAAAATCCACTCATATCGAATCACTCAACTTATCAAAATGGTGGCATAAAGTTTAGAGTATACTCAGCATAAAATGCCACATAACGACCTCTTTAGTTGACAAAAATATATGACCATTTCAAACAACACATGATAAAAAGGAAGGCATTCAAATTTCTCTTAAAACATACTTCTACAACAAATAGAATTCATAAGGTGGCGCCAAAGAAAGGAACAACCTTTCTATAGTTGGTGCAACTTTTCCCACATTTGAATCAGTCAATAACTCAAATACAACACTTAGCATAAGTTGACTTAGTCCAAGATGAGTCACCATGTCTTTTAAAATTGATTTGAACAATTCATCGATTTGGAGAAACCTTTCCTATCATTCAACATTTTCATTTACTTTGTAGTTGATATTCAATTCACTGATGTGGTGTCCAAAGTAAATATAGTTTACTAAGTCAAGTGTATTTGATCTCAATGCATCGACTAAGTCAAACTCCTCATATTGACTTACTTGTTGCACTTTATATTTCATATAGTTCGCCCTTACTCATTGCCAATATATATTATATTTGGCCTTAACTACTAGATGAACCACTAATATTTAGCTACAATTGCACACTATTCCAAAGTTCTTTATATACTCGCATGTATACAACCTTTACTATATCAAAAGACAATGCTTACTCGCTTCCACTTACTTTACATGGCATATATTTTGTAAGTCATTCCTTAGAATCTACTAAGCAAAGCCTTAATGAAATCATTAATCTCCTATAAGCCACGTGGGTTCAACTCGATCAACCACCTTTATGAGATTATTTCTCATAAACTAAATACCACGTATTTGATATACAAACCCCATATATATATCTATATATATATATATATCTATATATATATATATATATCAATTCAAGAGATTATAAATGACTTACCGTTATTCAAATATACATACCCATATCGTTATTTTCATGAACAATACACACACACACACACATATATATATATTCAAACTCATATACTCATACATACATATATATTTATGTACAATTGGTCAATAACGGTATTCATATGTTTATAAAAATATACTTATATGTGCAATGTACGTTTCCATTACGTACTTCACTTTCACACATTAGTATATATATTTTTTACACATATTTATATATCATTACTTTCATATATACGCAAGATAATAATATTATATAACATTGACTATATATATATAAATATATACATATTCCTCTATGCTCATGTATACATAAGTATACATGTATTTATGTGTATATATATTCATTTGATCGCACCATCAAGCACATACGCATGTATTCATACATACACATATACATATTTAATATATTCACATATATCAGGTTACCCTTTCTTATCATATTCTCGTTGATACACACATTCGTTAAGTGTATAAATATTCACACACACACACACACACACACACATATATATATATAACTAATTCCTTGTATGAGTATGTTTGTAAGTATTTCTACTTACACATACATGCATATGATTATGCTCTCATACACATATCAATGTATGAATATACTCATATACATGTATACATTTGACGTAAATATGTATCGACAGAAAGATCAAAGACCCATAAACTTCAAACACATAACATCATCCAAGAATGCACTCAACAATAATCAAGACCCTTACTATGCAAACACATCACTCTAAGGATGACTTACCATTTCCCAACACAATAACTTGACTCAACCACTCTACTGTGAGTGTATGAAAGCTCAGATAGGTTATGTTACTTGTTACCTGACCAAGATCTTCTCTTGAGTGATACTTTCCCTCCACCTGGAGGAATGGACCTATCCCTGCAACCGGCTCAACACATTTGCAATGGTAGTTAGATGTTCATAATAAATCCATATGCATCATAACTTTAGCATATTCATATAGCAATAAATGTAAACATACTTACTCTTTCAAAGCCATTTTAAGTATTTATCAATACTTTCACATAATACCTATTTCACTGTCTCATTCTTTAGTAAGCATATCAAACTTATGATTGCATTTACTAACCTATTTACCCATGAAGGTAAAAGTAAATCAGTAATAACAAGATAGGATGTGATACATTTAGCAGCCTTATGCCCAAATTTATTGCAAGAATAAAAATAACCTTGAAAAGATTGAGTAAAACCTAGTACGAGCATGCTGACTAGTAGGTGGAGGACCTTTGAATCTCCTTTGTTTGTGGAATAGGTTAAATCTACATTCTTTCTTCTTGCTATCTTGATCTGATTTTTCATTTTTGGAGGTTGTCTTCTTATGTTCTTCAGTGAAAGCTTCTTCTTCCTTCATTTCATACTTGCCTTCTACCTTAAAATTCTCATATAGGTTTGCAGATGCATTGGTTGTTGGACGTTTACCTTTCTCAAAGCCAAGACCAAAATTTTATTTTGAAGGTTTTTGAGAGATGATTATCTCATCAAGAATTTTAGAACCTCCCTTTAGCTTTAGACCCTTGTCAATTTGTTATTTTTCTTTATCCAATTCTTTCCTCAAGGAGACAATCTCTTCTTCAAGATTAGAGAAGTTAGTAGATTTATCATTAAGCTTGGTATTCAGGTAATCTTCAATTCTTTTACCTTCTTCAACTTGACAATTGCTTTTTCTAATTTTTCAAGTTTGTACTGGAGTTCTTCATTCTTTTCTCTTTCTTCATCCAGATCACTTAGAGAAGAAATGAGTTCTCCTTCATTATCCACTAGGAAATCTTCTTTATTGAATTAAAATTAAAATTCATCCTACTCCTTATGAAGTATGTCCTTTTCTTCTTGAGAGAACTTCTTAGGCACTGCTTCATTCCCCATGTGTTCCAAAAATAGGATCTACCTCAACTGTTAGGCTTGTATCAAGGAACCTTACTCTGATACCAATTATTGAACACACCAAAATATTGAGAGGGGGGGTGAATCATATACTTCAAATTTCAATCCCAATTAATAATTGTTCATGCTAAGTTATACCAATTAAGCATTCATCTACTTATTCAAAACATGAAAGAAGACAAGAATCCATACAAGAACACAGTCGACACCAGATTTATGTGGAAAACCCCACAAGGGAAAAACCACAGTGAGAAATGCTACTAGGAGCTACTATCCTAATCCAATCTCAAAAGTAAATTAAAACTACAACTTTAATTTAGGGCTACAACCTAGGGAAGCTAATACTCCCTAATTGAAAATAGTTGAAATATGACCGACTTTATGGCTTCAACCCACTGATAGTGTGAACCCCTAAACCTGCATATGCACAAGAGCAACAAACATATTAGGTTGTTAGATCAAATGCATGCATATAAGTATGATAGATTCCTCATAAAATCCATCTATTCAAACTAAAATTAGAAAATGAAGAACAAAATACTTTAAACAAAAGAGAGTCAATCCTAATTAAGCTAATAGCATGATGATCCCATGGGGGAATTGGTGCTAATGAGATGTTGCAATTGGCCCTTTCCCAGCTCCTAAGTTGTAATGATGTGTGATTGAGAAATGGTCAAATCTCCAAAGAGATTTGAGCATAACCCTGTTGCAAATATTGAAAGATGATGATTGGTTGGATGAAATGGGCAAAATTGGCTCTCAATGTGAAGAGAGTAACTTTGCATCTGATTGTGGATGAGAAATGAGGAGAGAAGTCTCCAATTTATAGATTTCAATTTGGAAGAGGTGAGCAAGATTGAGCAATGTGGGATAAAAGATAATCCAATGGCATTGTGCCACTTGTCCACATGTGATTGGAGAGGAATGAGCACATTTTGGTCAATGTGCATGATAAATGCATAAATTTGAATTTTGAAATATTGAAATGACAAGGTGGATGAGAAGTCAAATGGAGTTATGACCACTTGGCTCAATGCAAAGGACATGTAAGAGGTCTTAAATGCCTTGTTGGAGGGACCAAGTCCACTTGGACTTTTTGAATTCAAATGAGGGAATATTCCCTTTTGATGCCATATAAGGGAAAATAGAGATTTAATAAATGGATTAAATCTATTTTCATGTGCAAGTTGCATTCTCTAGAGAATTTTAATGAAAGGGATTAACTTAATCATGGTTTTGATTAATTTAATGAAGAATTAGATAATGTGACAATTTAGACTTAAATTTATGAATTGATTTAAGTCAAGAATTGAGAGGAAATGATTAATTAAATAAATGATTTGATTTATTTAACTAAGGAGGAATATGTTAGATTAAATCAAATAATGTTTAATTTATTCAATTTAATAAGAGGACTTTAGATATTTGATTTAAATAAAATGAATTATTTAAATGAACAAAAATATAAGGTTAATTAAATTAAATTGATTAATTTAATCAACAAGGAAGAAATACCTAATTAAATAAATAATGATTTATCTAATTAAGAGATGAAAAAGTGATGATAAGCTGAGAGTATGATTCAAGATGAAATAGTGTTAGTAAATTAGGATCCAGTGTGTCGGATCGAAAATGTACATTTTTCATGTCTACATTTTGCCCCTCTTTGAAGCAATGTACTTGTTGCATTGATTCAAAGAATAAACTACTGTGATCAAAGTTCAAATTTTCCTGATTTTTCAAATGCCCCATTGTTTCCCTAGCGAAAGGATTATGCTGGTATACTGCCCCCTTGAGAGATCAAGTGAAAATGTTTGATTTTCCAATCGAGGTCGCGATAAAATGCGAGAGGAGTGGTTCTATTGATCAGAGGATGAAAGATAATTCTTTGATGTAGACAAATCCGATGATGTATAGATAGTCATCGACCATGGGTAGTCTCGTGTATATCTTGATACAACACACCAATTTTAGATAGAAATGTTAGTAAAGATAGAGGAATAAGAAGAATAAGATGGACGGAAGGAGGATCCAACAAGAATACGTTATGATGATGATGATTTGCTTACCAGGAGTTGGGATTTTCAAAGGGCTAATTACTTTATGTTTGATAACACACATAGGTACGATGCATCAAGGTATAAAGGACCAGGATGGCGTTGTACCTAGTGTGATGGGCTTTGACTTGAAAATCAGATAGGAGTATTCTTGTTCACACTTGACATACATAAACCTTGCTTGGATGGACCTAACAAAACAAGTATTCGCCAAGTTATTTTACAAGAACATCCAACAAGCACAACAGATAAAAAAGATAATGATCATTGCCCCATTCCTTTCTCTCTAAACTTGTTTTGTTTAGGCGTCATCAAGAGGTCCTTGGAATGAGTGTAAAATAAGATAAGTCTAAACAAGACCAAGATAAAGTAAACAAACAAGCTAATGTTCTTCGTACCGCTAGCCAAGGCTAAACTACTATGGGGTACCTGATGCTTATGTCCATCACAGGAAAGCTTCATCCTGGGACATGTTGTGATCAGGGTTTTGAGTGGGACTGATTGGGTGATAAGCTATTGATTCTCCAAGTTGACCAACTTGCTTGCTTACTGACTTAGGCTTAAGACTCTAACGACTAGGGTGTTCACTTTGGAACCTACTAGACTTGCTTCTGATTGAATCACCAAAGGGTGAAAGTGATGACTAATTTTATTAGGAATGACAATTATCGCGGGTGAAAGCGAGATGAAATGGATGCACCATTTTGGGTTTTTTCAGATATTTTGAGGCTATTTTTGGTATTTTCACATTTTTCAATGTTTTTGGTATTTTGAGATTTTATGAATGTTTTTAGATTTTGTGTCTCGGGGGCCGATCAAGGATGGCCTTGCCTACATTTAAGCTCAGAGAAGACATAGTTCAACAGAAAATTGACCTGACTGCTGATGAGATAGATGGGCAAACAAATTGCCATTTTATTGCGACGGATGCCTAAGGACTGACCTAAAGTGTTAAATAGATGGGCAAACGGATTGCCATTGCGACGAACACCTAAAAGACTGACCTAAATGTTAAATAGATGGGCAAACGGATTGCCATTGTGAAAGACATCTAAGGACTGACCTCAAATGTCTCGGGGGATGATCAAAGATCAACCTTGCCTACATTCAAGCTCAGAGACGACGTAGTTCGGCAAAGGTGAAAGACTGACAGGACTCAATGATGAAATTTTTGAAGACTTTCAAGATTTTTCCAATGCTTTGGATTTTGATGGATTTTTGAGTTTATTGTTTTGGATTTTCGCATAATTTTGATGATTTGGATACAGATATGATATCAGTGCTCTATTTTGGGATTTTGTTGAAAACCAAGCTTAATGTTCATCAATCAGATGGATGGATTGATAGTTTGACTAAGTGTGTTAAGTAAAAACAAAGTGATAATGCACTTGTAAACTCTAGGAAGTTGTGTTATCGTAGAGTAAACTCATACACAAGAGGATAGTTTGACTAAGTGTGTCAAGTCAAACGAGGTGGTTTTGGATTTGATAATTTGGCTAAGTGTGTTAAGCCAAACAAAGATGATAATGAACTTGTAAACCCCAGGAAGTTGTGTTATCCTAGAGTAAACTCATGCACAAGATGATAGTTTGACTAAGTGTGTTAAGTCAAACAAGGTGATAATTGATTGGATTTGATTGATCAGGATTGATGAAGCTTGATTTGGAACAAAATTGTTTTGATGATTTGATGTGACGCTGACGTGCGCATTAGATGCAACTGATATGAATTGTTTGGATTGATGTTCGGCAAAAGACAAAGCTTGATAAGGAATGTCTTCTTGTCAAAATATGCCACGGGCTAGTGATTTGGATCTTGGCTCACAAATGCTTCACCAATTTTATTTTATTTTTGCCAATGTTCGGATCACCACATAAGTTGGAGGATATATATCAAGATTTATTCCCGAAGCAAGATGCAAATATCTGCCCTCAGTGTCTAGCAATGTATGGAATGCTATGGGTGGATTCTTGGATTCTTGGATATGAATTATCTTGTGATTAGATAAGGGTGTTCAAAATAGAGGATTCTCATTCAGATAATGCTTCAAGGCCCAGATAACATTTGGATTGGATGGGATCAATGAAAATGACCCATGTCAAGATGTCTACCATAAGCACGTATAAAGTGTGCACCAAAATTTTCCAAGATCAAGATAACTTGTAGTATGGATGCATATGGATAAAAATGGATTGGATAAATGGTTCAGGGATGAACGGATTTATTATGGATAAGATGGAGGGAATGTTGGCTTTATTGTGGATGAGATGCTTTCTCTTGAAATGGCACACATAGATGTTCGATTCTATGCATGATGCCTGTTTGTTGGGTTTTCATCGTGGTACTTGTCCAAATCACCACTGAAATGGTTTTCACTAGAGGACGATTTTTTTCTTTACTGTTTTTCAATCCTTTTTCTAATTTTTTTTTTTGGATTTTTTTTTTAATATTTTTTTTGCATTTTCTGAGAGATTTTAAGTTGATGTTAAATCACCTGGTACTGTTTACATCAATGCTTCTGTCATAATATGTCATTGATATCTTTCTTGAAGAAGTTGTTTTGCCAAGATACGTGCACTTGAATGCAACTTTTGAGATCCTTGATCTACTTTGTTGATACCAGAGTTAACTCCGTCTCTGTGTGCACATCACAACAGAGTGCCTTCTAAATCCTTATGATGAAGGGTCACTACCAATACATGGTCAATGTGAGAATTGGATATCATGCATGGAGGCGTGGATGGAGTGTGAATAAAATATGGATTGGTTGAAAGTTTGGAACTTTTGACTCTCCAAACTTGGGAAGATGAGCAATAATGAGTGGATATGGAAGTGTGCATGGAATTAGGACCAACTGCTTGATACACTTTGTATGTTGTTTGAGAAGCTTTCTTTTGCCTTTGTGGAAATCTTGGATGGATACTTTTCCCTTTTTTATTTTGCCCCATAGTTTCTTTGACTAATGGAGTTTGATAGGGATAATCTTTCTTTGTATTCTTTGGTATCCAAGAGTATTTGATTTGTCTGATATGCTTCTTAGCTTCTTTTTCCTTGATCACATTCTTCATGCTTCGATTCAAATCTTTCTTTTGACGTTGGTCCCAATTTGTGGATGGGGTGATGGGTGGATGAAGATTTGTGATACAACGAGTTGTAGTATTGACATTGGTTTCATCATAAGGATTTTTTGTGCCCCCTATGTTGACGTTTGCTCGAGACGAAGTTGCCCCTAGTTTTATAGAGGTATCACTAATATGTTTATATCCCTTGATTGTCGAATAACCAAGGCCTTTTTGCTTAGGATTTCCAAAAATTTGCACTGGTTCCAGGATACCATGTTCATTTAGGCCTAATCCTCTGCCTTGATAATTCATCTGTTGAAACATTTTATTTCCAAAGGATATGATTTTACTTGGAAACAAGGTGCTAATCCTTCGCTGCTTTGTGGTGGATCTTCAAAAGTGACAGCTTCTTTATTGATGAGAGAGCTTTCTCTAAGAAAGGTAAGTGATCCAACTTTATAAGTGATAGGATCCTCTATCTGTGGGATAAATTCCTGATTGATATCTTTGGATTGATCTTGTGAAATATCAGATTTTAATGCTTCTTCAAGAAGTGTTGATGACTCATTGTCCTCATAAGACTCTTCCTCATGATTCATTTCATAGGATGTTTCTAATTTATAACTTTTGTAGAAGCCTTCATCATGATTTGTTTCTGCTATGTCTCCAAATTTTGCTACATCTTGGTCTTGTGCACAAATGTTAAGAGTAGGAGACTCTTGGTCCTTGGTAATGTTGTCAAGAGTATGACACTCTTGTTTTGAACGAAGATCATCTACGTGTCCATCCAAAGAAAGAATCTCATTGGTAGATGGAGGAATGTGTGCTATATGGATATGATCCTTATTTGTGATATCTTGTATAGATAAGAGAGTTTCCATTACCTCATTGTAGTATTTTGGATATACGAATTCTTGATCTTGGATGATTTCAGAATTGCTTTTGACATGCTTTGGATCAAGTTCTTGACATGGGTCAATTTCAAAGAATGGATTGCATTCAAGGGGTTCTTGGATATCTTCCTTAGGCATAGGAAGTTTCTCAAAGGATGTCCATATGTTTTGGAAAGGATCATTGCTAGACCTTGGTGAAAGATGTTGTTCATGATTTGGAATAAATTCTTGAGATATGTCCTCTAACTTGTTAGATGATGTAGAGACATTGTCAACATGATCATTGGTGGAAGGATCTTGGTTTATGTCAATAGGATTAAATAATATCAATACTCCTTGAAATAGATCTTTGTAGGAGGGGTCTTGGTGTAGGAGCACCTAGGAAACACTAAGCAATTAGGAAGACTAGGATGTATTTTGTTTTTGATATGTCACCATGAAGGTCATGTTGACCATTGAGATAGAGTTAGAGGCTTAAGAATATGTATTGATTAGGAGTGATCAGGAGTGATTAGGAGTGATCAGTAGTGATCAGTAGGTTAAGGAGTGGAAAGGGTGGATGAGTTTAGAAACTCATTTTACTAGAAATTGATAAAATGTGCAAAATGGTACATTTTTGCAAATTTTCCACAAGGTAACTGCAATGTCCAACCAAGGGGAGGCATAACTAATTTTGTTGAACTATAAAGGGTGTGCCTCAACCTGAGAGAAAGGTTGGAAGCATTTGAATTTGAGTAAAAGTTTTGAAATCAAGAAAACAATGATTTTTAGTGTGAATTTCTTGGTTTTGCTTTGAATTAGTGTGTTAATGGATTGATCATGGCACTGTGAGTAGTGTAGGATGTAGTGCAATTGTCTTTCAAGCATTGTGTGGAACAATAGGTAGCTAGTTTTTTCATTTCCAGTGTTCTTTTGTAGTTAGTGTGTTTCTTTGAGTTGTTGTTCTGACAGACCGACTGTGAAGAATGGAGGTTTAATCCACATTCCCATTGTACTTAACGTATGGCCTCTTGGGAATTGTGACTAAACCCCATGCTTGTACATATGGTAGGGTTAGGAGGTCTTGATAGTACCACAAGCACCAAGGAAGTCTTCTCCTAGGCGAGCCTAATAGTGTCCGGCTAGGAAAGACATGGAGTGCATGGCACTTGATTTGCAGGGGTGACCATTCCCTGTCAAGTCACAGTGTGGAGAGGGTAGGTAGCTTCCTTGAAAAGACTTGGTATGAAGGAGGAGACTCCACCAGTCCATTTGGAGGAAGAACAAATTGACAGTTTGTTGTGTGGTCAGGAAATGGCTTGAAAAGGCTTAATTTACTCAATTGAAGGTCCAACCCATGTACAGACAGTTGAGGGTTAAGACCTTTGAAATCTTGAAGTGGTAGGTAAGAGGACCAGGAACCCCAAAGAAAGATTCAGAGTTTCTTGGAAGACTTGGGAGGACAACCCTATTTTCTCGGAGAAGGAGACCTAATTGGGGGCTCCTAGGCTAGTAGCCTTTTTAACCCTAAATGAGGGTTTGGTGGAAGCGATGGGAAAATGAAGTAAGGTGGACCCTCAAGAACTATAATGTGAAGGTGTGAACCTATTTGGAACATCTCCACACCCCTGCAAAGAAGAAATCCAATATTGGGAGTAGGTTAGCCTTTAGGGTGGATTAAGGGCTAAGGGAAGAATGGCAAAGAAAGCACCAAGGTTGTCTTGGTTGGAAGAATTTGTATTGGTAGTTGGGTTGGCAAGGAGAACCAGGGGAGCCTAGTCATTAGATAGGTCCTATAGGTTCAAGTGGTGAAGCAAGACACCATAGGGGTCTTCCAAGTAAGATCCAGAGCATGGAACAGTGATTGTTCCATCCAACTTAACCCTATTAGATTGGTATCAGAGCAAGTTAAAGATTTGGGATAGAATCTTGTATGTCAGACCTTCAATCCAGTGGTTCCACAATCATGGTGACCAATGCAGAATTGGCAAGAGACCTGACAGAGCAATAAGAGAAAAACAAACAACTTGAAGAGGTTGTTGAAGAGATGAAGAAAAGGCTAGAAGAGGTGGTAGAGGTTGTAGGTAAGATGAAAGTACAACTAGTAGTGGTTAGACACAAGGGTGAGGATCAAGTTGAGGAAGACATAGAACCAGACCCTAGTCCTCCACTAAAAGAGGAGCCCTTCCTCAAAGCATTGAAGGCCTTGAGTGGCAAAGCACTAGAAGGCATTCCCATCTTCACAGGAAGAATGGATGCAGAGTTGGTTATGGAGTGGATAGAAGGAATGGAGAATCACTTTGAGTGTGATGGAGTTACTAAGGCACAAAATGTGAAGATAGCCAAATCAAGGTTAAGGGGACAAGCACTGACTTGGTGGAAGTTTCTACAAGAAGAAAGAGAGAATGAAGGCAAGAAACACATTGGGAGTTGGAAAGCTATGGTGGCTAAAGTGAAGGAGTATTATCTACCTGAGGACTATGAGGTCCAATTTCACAAGAAGAGGCAAAACCTTAGGCAAAGAGACCTAGATGTAGCTGCCTACACAGAGGAGTTCTAAAAACTAAGCCTTAGGTCTAGGGTGCAAGAAGTGGAAAGCATCAATGTGGCGAGGTATCTAAATGGCCTCAAATGGAACATACAAGAAGAGTTGAGTCTCTTTACACTTACTAATCTCTGTAGTTGTTATCAATTGGCTTTTAAAGTGGAGGAGAAACTGAAAAAGAAACAAGATTCTAATTCTAAGAGTAGAGGTAAAGACAGAGATCAAAGAGGACATAGAGGTGGATACCAAGGTAGAGGGACTGAACAAAGAAACCAAGGAGAGTCTAAACTCATAGAGCATGGAAGTGAAACACCTTCTAGAGGAGGTTATGGAAGAGGTAGAGGATCTCAAGGAGGATCAAATAGAGGAAGAGGAGCAGGCACTAGCAACTCATACTTTGCTAATATGAAGTTTTATCATTGTGGTCAAGTAGGACATCCAGCTTATAGGTGCCCGAAGAAAGAAACTTCATCAAATACTGAGAAGAAAGTGGAATATGCTCAAGAGGACACCATGAGTACTAAATCGCCAGAGGTCAGTCACATTGAGTCAGAGATGGGGGAGAATCTGATGTTTAGAAGAGTTTTGATTAGACAACCGGTTAAGGAAGAGCCAAAGCAAAGAAAATCTCTATTTAGAGTGAGATGCAAAATACTTGGGAAAGTATGTAAGGTTATTGTGGATTCGGGTTCAACAGATAACATCATCTCAGAAGAGGTAGTAGGGAAGTTGAAATTGGAGAAGGTACCCCACACCAACCCTTACAAAGTAACATGGTTGAACAAAGGGCGGAGTGTTCTTGTCAATGAACAAACAATGGTGGAGTTCTCCATTGGAAGCTACAAAGATAAGTTGTTATGTGATGTGTTACCCATGGATGCATGCCATCTACTATTGGGCAGACCATGGCAGTTTGACAGAAGTGCCATATATGATGGGAAAGAGAACACCATTTCTTTCAAGAAGGATGGGAAGACATTTAAATTACAGTCACTGACATATGAAGAAGAAGGACAGTCAAAGACACCTAATTTCATATTGAGCAGTGGTAAAGAGTTCGTTAACAACCTACATCAAGGAGGTGAAGGATATGTGGTCATGGTGCAACCCAAGGAAGAGGACAAGATTGAGAAAACAGTCATACACAGAGCAGTCCAGAAGTTGCTTGAGAAGTATAAGGACATAGTGAGTGATGGTGCACCAGCAACTTTACCTCCAAAGAGAGCCATTAGCCATCAAATTGAATTCATACCAGGAGCTTCATTTCTTAACAAAGCAGCTTATAAGCTTACACCAGATTAGAATCTAGAGGTAGCTAGGCAAGTGCAGGAGTTGTTGGATCAAGTATTGATTAGGAAGAGCATCAACCCATGTGCAGTACCAGTGGTCTTAGCAACCAAAAAAGGAGGCAAGTGGAGGTTATGCACCAATTCTAGAGCTATAAATAGAATCACAATCAAGTATAGGTTTCATATTCCTATGATTGAGGACTTGATGGATTGTCTTGGAGGAGATCAGTACTACACCAACTTGGATCTCAAGAGTGGATACCATCAGATTAGAATCAAGAATGGAGATGAGTGGAAAAAAACATTTAAGACAACTGATGGGTTGTATGAGTGGAGAGTTATGCCATTTGGCCTCTCTAATGCCCCTAACACATTCATGAGGCTCATGAATGAAGTGCTCAAAGACTTTACAAGGATATTTGTGGTGGTATATCTTGTTGATATACTCATCTTTAGCAAGACAATAGAAGAACATCTAAAGCATGTGGAGATGGTTCTTAAAAGGTTGCAAGAGGAGAAGTTGACCATCAACCTAGAGAAATGTGAGTTCTTCAAATAGGAGCTTGTGTATTTGGGGTTTGTAGTGTCACAAGGATCATTGAAAATAGATCCAAGCAAGGTGGAAGCTATCCTAAATTGGCCTACACCAACCACAGGGACATAGGTAAGAAGTTTTCATGGATTGGCTCAATTTTATAGAAAATTCATAAGGAACTTTAGTGGCATATGTGCACTAGTCCTAGATACAATCAAAGGTGGTTTAAAGACTAAGTTTAAGTGGACTCAAGAAGCTGAGAAAGGGTTTGAGAAACTAAAACAAGAAGTGGCAACTCAACCTATTCTTTTATTACCTAGTTTTGACAAGTTGTTTACAATGGAATGTGATGCTAGTAGAATTGCAGTAGGAGGAGTGCTAAGCCAAGAAGGCATACCTATAGCTTTCTTTAGTGAAAATATCAATGAAGCTAAGAAGAAGTATTCTACCTATGACCTAGAAATTTATGCTTTAATTCGGTCACTTAGGAAGTGGAGGCATTACCTTCTACCCAAAGAGTTTGTAGTCTTTACTGACAATCAGGCACTTAGCTATATCAACACTCAAGAGAAGTTGATAAATAGACATTTGAAATGGATAGAATACATCCAAGCTTTTACTTTCACCATCAAGCACAAGAAGGGACAGTTGAACAAGGTAGCAGATGCACTAAGCAGGAGATTGCTGACAGTGCAAGAGATACAAATCAAGAGCATTGGAATAGAGAGTTTCAAGGATCTCTATGGAGAGGATGAAGACTTCTCGAAGGCATACAAGGTGTGTTCTGACTTTGAGAATCACTTTCATAGTCAATACTCAAAGTATACCTTGCAGAGTGGATTGTTATTCAAGGGGAATCGGTTATGTGTTCCAAGAGGATCAATGAGAGAGAATCTCATCTAGGAGAAGCACAATGGTAGTCTTAGTGGACATTTTGGCATCAACAAGACATTGGAACTAGTGCAAAGGTTCTACTATTGGCCTAAGTTGTCAAGGGATGTCAGGAGGTATGTGGAGCAGTGTGTAGTATGTATGAAAGCCAAGGGAGGAGCTAGTAATGCAGGTTTATATCAACCCCTACCCATTCCTAATAGACCATGGGAGTGTGTTAGCATGGACTTTGTGGTAGGACTCCCTAAGACCAAAACAGGGTTTGATAGTGTCTATGTGGTGGTAGATAGATTCAGTAAGATGAGTCACTTTATCCCTTGCAAGACCACTCATGATGCTAGCTATATTGCTCACCTTTTCTTCAAGGAAATTGTCAGGATCCATGGAGTGCCATTGAGCATTGTCTCAGACAGGGATGTGAAGTTCATGAGTCACTTTTGGAAGACTCTATGGAGAAGATTGGGTACCAACCTGTCTTTTGGATCAACTTACTATCCTTAGACCGATAAGCAAATAGAGGTGGTTAATAGGGTGTTAGGTAACCTTCTAAGATGCCTAACCAAAGAGTATGGACAAACATGGGACATGGTTATTTCATAGGCTGAGTATGCATATAATGACAGTGTGAACCGGACCACAGGGAAGAGTCCTTTTGAAATAGTGTATGGAATGCACCCAAGAGGGGTATGTGAGCTTAGGGATCTAGGAGCTATGGAGCATAGGAGTGGACATGCAAAGGATTTCTCTCAGACCATGAAGGAGATTAAGGAGCAGGTGAAGAAGACAGTCACCAAGGCTACTCAAAAGTTGAAAGAGAAGGTGGATTTATCTAGAAAGGATCTACAATTTACAGTAGGAGACTATGTTATGGTCCACCTCAACAAACCCAGATTGCAGAAGGGAATGTCAACCAAGTTGCAGATGAAGAGGGTGGGACCATGCAAGGTGTTAGCCAAATATGGGAAGAATTCCTACAAGGTGGAGTTACCTGCAGATTTAGGGATTTCACCAGTGTTCAATGTAACTGATCTGATCAGATATAAGGGAACAATCAATGACATGGATCAGAACAATAGGGATGTCTTCAAGGATGTAAGCAACATAGCCTTACCTACTCAAGACAAGCTACAAGCAGAGAACATCTTGGAGTCAAGAGTGAAGAAGTCTACAAGGCATAGGGTGTACATGGAGCATCTTATAAAATGGAAGAAAAAACATGAATCTGAGGCTACATGGGTGGATGAAGCTCAGTTCAAGAAGCAGGGCATAGATGTATCACTACTCTCTCCTCAGATTCCTTAGAGTTTGTGCAGAGGGGGGAGAATGGTGCAGGAGCACCTAGGAAACACTAAGCAATTAGGAAGTCTAGGATGAATTTTGTTTTTGATATGTCACCATGAAGGTCATGTTGACCATTGAGATAGAGTTAGAGGCTTAAGAAAAAGTCTTGATCAGGAGTGATCAGGAGTGATCAATAGGTTAAGGAATGGAAAGGGTGGATGAGTTCAGAAACTCATTTTACTAGAAATTGGCAAAAAGTGCAAAATGGTACATTTTTGCAAATTTGCCATAAGGTAACTGCAATGTCCGACCAAGGGGAGGCATACCTACTTTTTTTTACCTATAAAGGGTGTGCCTTGACCTAAGAGCAAGGTTGGAAGCATTTGAGTTTGAGTAAAAGTTTTGAAATCAAGAAAACAGTGATTTTTAGTGTGAATTTCCTAGTTTTGCTTTGAATTAGCATGTTAATGGATTGATCATGGCACTGTGAGTAGTGTAGGATGTAGTGCAATTGTCTTTCAAGCATTGTGTGGAACAATAGGTAGCTAGTTTGTTCGTTTCAAGTGTTCCTTTGTAGTTAGTGTGTTTCTTTGAGTTGTTGTTCTCACAGATCGACTGTGAAGAATGGAGGTTTAGTCCACATTCCCACTGTACTTAACGTATGACCTCTTGGGAATTGTGACTAAACCCCATGCTTGTATATATGGTAGGGTTAGGAGGTCTTGAAAGTACCACAAGCACCATGGAAGTCTTCTCCTAGGCGAGCCTAACAGTGTCCGGCTAGGAAAGACATGGAGTGCATGGCACTTGATTTGCAGGGGTGACCATTCCTTGTCAAGTCATGGTGTGGAAAGGGCAAGTAGATTCCTTGCAAAGACGTGGAATGAAGGAGGAGGCTCCACCAGTCCATTTGGAGGAAGAAAAATTTGACAGTTTGTTGTGTGGTCAAGAAATGGCTTGAAAAGGCTGAATTTGCTCAATTGAAGGTCCAACTTGTGTACGAACAGTTGAGGGTTAAGACCTTTGAAATCTTGAAGTGGTAAGCAAGAGGACTAGGAACCCCAAAGAAAGATTCAGAGTTTCTTGGAAGACTTGGGAGGACAACCCTGTTTTCTCGGAGAAGGAGACCTAATTGGGGGCTCCTAGGCTAGTAGCCTTTTTAACCCTAAATGAGGGTTTGGTGGAAGCGATGGGAAAATGAAGTAAGGTGGACCCTCAAGAACTATAATGTGAAGGTGTGAACTTTTTTGGAACATCTCCACACCCTTGCAAAGAAGAAATCCAGTATTGGGAGTAGGTTAGCCCTTAGGGTGGATTAAGGGCTAAGGGAAGAATAGCAAAGAAAGCACCAAGGTTGTCTTGGTTGGAAGAATTTGTATTGGTAGTTGGGTTGGCAAGGAGAACCAGGGGAGCCTAGTCATTAGATAGGTCCTATAGGTTCAAGTGGTGAAGCAAGACACCATAGGGGTCTTCCAAGTAAGATCCAGAGCATGGAATAGTGATTGTTCCATCCAACCCTACCCTATCAGGTCTTGATCATGACTAAAAAATGGCTCTTGATGTATGTTAATTTGATCATCAGATGAGGTGGAAACATATTCAAGTTGTTCATTGATGGATAGATCTTGATTATTGTTTTCAACAATTATGGTGGGAATCTGTTGCAAGCTTTGTTGAGCAAGTAATGCCTGCGTTTGCTACTGAGCCAACAATGCTTGTTATTGGTCATGTTGTTGTTGTTCCAACAAATCTTGTTGTTGGTCTTGTTGTTGTTGTTGTGCCAACAAAGCTTGTTGTTGGTCTAGCTATTGTTGTGCCAACAAAGATTTTTCTTGGGTTCCTTGTTGTGCTACTTGTTGATGGATTGCTTGCAATAGTGCCTAGAATTGTGCTTGCGCCCTTCGAGCTTGGTGTTGGGCTTGAGCTTGAGCCTGTGCTTGATGGGCTACTTGATCCGCTTGCGCATTTTGTGCGGCTTGTTGGGCTTGGAGTGCCTTTTGTCGGGCAGCTTGTTGAGCGTCTTGCAACATGATGGAGAATGAATTTATCATGTTGTGTTTTGGCGGTGGTGGGCATGGTGTTGATTGTTGGGGTTGCTTGGATGGTTTCCATCTGTTGTTGCGATGTTGATGGAAAAATGGCATGATTTGGCATGATGTTTTGATTTGGCATTAGAGGTTGACTATGAACATTGTTGTGGTTTGGAATCATATTGCCTTGATTTAGGTAACTTTGATTTTGCATGGGGTTACCTTGACTAGGATGAACATCTAGAGCTGTCAACATATTGCTAGGATTTTGAACAACATTTATGGGATTCACAAACACATCTATCCCAAAGTTTTCCAAGTGTGGATTCAAAATATTCATGTTTGGAGAACTTGTATTTGGCATGTATGAATTTGGTGGGATAGTGTTGTTTGGAATAAGACTCATGCATTGATTGTTCGGTTGATAGATTTGTAGGTTTGGACTTTGATTTAAATCTATCATAGGGAAAGATGGTCCACAACTCAAATTGGGCATGCTCACATTTTTTGTACCATTGATGTTTGGAGGAGATAATGATGCCATGTTTGAATTGCATAAATGCAAGTTTCGATAATCAATTGGCATTGCGAGACTTGGATAGTTTGGTTGAATTGGATTACTCATGATGGAGGAATCGAGTTTAAATTCCATGTTCCTCTCGTGTTTTGACCTTGTTGACCTCCAAGGGGTTTAGGACCAATGATGAGATGAAGGATGAAAGGGGTGAATGATATGGGTGTTTGAACTTTTTGGAACTTTGGATCAATGCTAGACTTTAGGAATTGGTTTGATTTGATTTTGATAGTTTGACTAGGTGTGTTAACTTGTAAACCCTAGGAAGTTGTGTTATCTTAGAGAAAAATCACACAAGAGAATGAATTTGCTAAGTGTGTTAAGCCAATCAAAGTGATAATGCACTTGTAAACTCTAGGAAGTTGTGTTCTCCTAGAGAAAACATGTACACAAGATGATAATTTGGCTAGGTGTGTTAAGCCAAACAATGTGATGTTGATTTTCCAAAAGTCTAGCATAAATGATGTTTCCAAGGTTCCAAAAGTTGTTGGTGAGATGGAAATTTGATTGATGTTTGAGAGATGGGTGAAGTGATGATTTGATCCTAGACAAACCTAAGAGGACCTTAAGACCGAGATAATGAAGAACATGATTTTTCCTAAGAGTGGTTCAAACCAAAAGACTAAGGAGGAATATGTTAGATTAAATCAAATAATGTTTAATTTATTCAATTTAATAAGAGGACTTTAGAGATTTGATTTAAATAAAATGAATTGTTTAAATGAACAAAGATATAAGGTTAAATAAATTAAATTGATTAATTTAATCAACAAGGAAGAAAGACCTAATTAAATAAATAATGATTTATCTAATTAAGAGATGAAAAAGTGATGATAATCTGAGAGTATGATTCAGGATGAAATGGTGTTAGTAGATCAAGATCTAGTGTGTCGGATCGAAAATGTACATTTTCCATGTCTATAGATAGTCATCAATTCTACACATTATATTTGAGGTGGATCCTATCATACCCTGCTCATGCACTTACACATCTTCACACGCTTCCATAATAATCTTCTCATATTTTATCTTCTATATATATCATCTGCATCCTTGCAAATACAAATTAAGTCAGCCATAAACAAGAAATTATGAAACTTGTAGCATGTCGGCCTACATATCCATTGGCGATATACAAAAATTATAAAACATTATTTATATTTCTCCTAGATGAGTCAACATGACCCATACAACATCTTCAAACAATCCATAATATTTGCTCACTCAATATTTTTTGTGACTCTACTGACTCCAATCAACTCATATCGACCTTATCTTTCATTATTTAAATACATAAAAAATAATTCCATTGAAAGACACATTCTAATGCTTTTGGGAGTAAATTTTTGTAGAAGATCATTTAAAGTTCAAAAAATTCTTTGAATAGATCACTATTAACAAATGAAGGAGCAAGAGTGTTCACCTTTACCCTTAAGTGGTGGGTATGCTAGGGTTTTCTAGGTGAAGACGTCTTTGCAACTAAGTTTCAATACAGTGATTTGTGATCAAGCCATTATTGAGTAGAAAATTATTTTCAACAAGAGGGAAATCATTCCATATTCCATTGCATAAGAGTTCAAACCAGCAGTGGTTAGTACCAAAAACATGGTGCAACTATTGAAGATTTTATGCAAAAACCCTTATTGCGGTGCGGTGAACTGAAACTCTCATTATTTCTAGCGAGAAAACATTAAAGAGTGTGCTACACCATCAAGAGGTGAAACCATAACATATTTTCATATGTTGTTACAACTTGACTGGAAGATGAAACACTAGGAAAGACTAAAGCAGACGGTTCTGGAAAGCTCAATTTGTGCAATATAAACCTAGCCATGGCTACTATACACCTCAAAATAGCATCCAAGTTGGTTGGGGGCAATAATACCTCTGATTCCCTTGCTATTATGGAGGATAAAAAATGTGAATAGGAGAAGAAAAAAATGACAACGAAAAGAACTGTGATTGAAGATGCAAAACTGGGTCAAGGAAATATTGCTAAGGATTCCAGAATGGACAAATAAATGGATGATTCACTACCAAAAGAAAAATCGAACGCAAAATCGAGTAAAACTTTAGAAATACAACTTCTTGATGACATTATTGAAGTAATTGATGAATGTCAAAATAGAACTGTTATCTTGTTTTTTTATTAAGGGTATTCCTTTTGAAGCATAATTTTACAAATGGGCCCGTTTAAACTGGGAAAACCAAGGTTGGGAAATAGAATCCCTAAGAGGCTTGGGAAAAGGGTATGTGTCATGTATGTTTAAATCATTAGACCATGCTCAGGTTGTATTAAAATATGGCACCTAGTTTATTTGTGGATAAATTTGCTACATAATGTTGTGCATATTTTGCACATACGCCCCGGCGAAGGTAGGGACCCCCTTTCTTTTGCTCCTGAGGGGTTGTTTTTGCTCTCGATGGGCTATTTTTCTCTCATCTCATTTTGCGCACCCCTATTCCCAATCGTAGGTTGGTCATATGCCTTAAAATGACTAAAGTTCCATTTGACCAAGTTTTCCTATCTGAATTTGCTAAGTCTTTTGCTTTTGTGGGTCCCCCCCTTTTCACTTTTGCCTTGCTCCTGCTGACTTAGTCCTTGCTCGCTTGCTTCACATTTTCCTTCATTTTTGACTTTGGGGACAAGTTGCCTATGGATTTGGGATGTTTTCATGATGCCTAAGTGAACTGCCAAGGTTTTGTTGAGTTTCGGGAAGTTGCAAAAAATTCATTGCAGGTTGTCGTCCCTTTGCAGGAATTTCCTTGTAGGTCGTCGTCCATGGGAATTTCCTTGCAGGATGTCATCCCTTCATTGCCATCTGCAGGAATTTCCTTGTGGGCAACCATCCCTCCACCGCCATCCATGGGAATTTCCTTGTGGGCTGATGTCCCTTTGTTGTCGTTCGCTGGAATTTCCTTGCGGGCCGCCGTCCCTCTGTTGTCGTCTGTGAGAATTTCCTTGCGGGCCGACGTCCCTCTGTCGCCATCTGCGGGAATTTCCTTGTGGGTTGTCATCGCTCCATCGTCGTTTGCGAGAATTCCTTTGTGGGTCACCATGTGCTCATTGTCATTTTAAGGGCAGTGGACCCTCAGGCTTCCCCCTTCCAAATCTCCACCTTTCCAAAAAGGGGTGCAAACTTCAAGTTTTCATCATCTAGGGCCCATAAAATGAATGAATTCACATGCCTAAAGGGGTTTGCATAAAGTTTTCCATGTGTTTAGAAATTATGAAAATTTAACCGCGGAAGTCCGCTTGCGGAAGTTTGTCCATGGAAGTTCGTTTGAGCAATGTCATTGTAAAGGGTGACGGACCCTTTGGCTTCCCCCTTTTGGATTTCTGCATTTTTCAAAAAGGGCCAAATCATTGAGGAATAGGTCTAGGCACCCTTCTAATGCATCTTTCACATGCATAATTTGGAAAAACTCAAAATTGTTAAGAGTTGTGGTTTTGCAAAACTTTTCATTTGGAAGCCGCCTTCTGGATTTCGTGGTCACCAAATGTCGTCTTTATGACGCAAACTTGTTTGGCTTCCGACCTCCCAGTGTTCGCATTGCTCCGACCCTCAAAAGTGAAATCTCTCTGAAATCCAATTTCTCGAAAAGGAAAGTTTCTCAAAATGTCAAAAAGAAAATTGTCTTGAAATGAGAATTTTCCAAAAATGGGAATTTTCCTAAAACGAAAATCTTTCCCAAAATAGATTTTTTTTCCAAAAATGGAATTTTTTCTGATATGCAAATGTTCCCAAAATTGATTTTTCTTCCAAAAATGGAAAGTTAAGTTTTTTTCGAAATATGAAATTCTTGATGGACTATAAATTGATACATTTTAATTTCCTAAATGAGGGAAATTTGTCATTCTAAATCATGATATCTTATGGCACAATTACTTTTAAGGATGCTTGGAGGAATAATGGATCAATTCAATAAAAGAACCAACATACAAAGGACATGTCAGGAGGGGAGATTTTAATTCAAATTGTCAAGGTGGAGATGGATTTACATGTGGATGCATGCCAAGAGGATGCTACTTGAATATCTAATTACCAAATCCTGCGTAAGAATCTATTTTGGGCCATACAACAACTGAAGAAGTGCTTTCAAACAGGGTGATGGAGGGAACTGTTTTATTTCACCAAAATGATGATGATCGTTAGGAGCTATCCACTGGGATCAAGAGCAATACATCCGCTTTTCAGTTACACAAATCTGCAAGAAGATTTAGTTGATCAGATGAAGAATGTTGCAAATCCATCAAACAAAGGGCAACCTTTGATAGTTTTTAGCTGCAACAAAGGATGACAACCACTATAGGACAAAGTGCTACAACACCAGGCACTAGAGGACAAAATAGGGATAAGACAAGAAATGTAATTTTTAAATTGTAAAATATTGGGGGTAGGTGAAACCCTAATTTATAGTGAATCTTGGCCACACAATGAGATTAAATCTTGACCACTCATTTCACTTTTGGAAAACTATAAATAGGGGCTTGCTCCTCATTTGTCAATGGTTGGAGAAATGGTGTAAAGGGAATTTTGCAGCAATAGAGAGAAGCATTGCATGAATTTGGGTCTTTCTTTTGAGTTTGTTCATTATGCATGCATGGTTCGACTTCCATGTTAGACTTAGTTGTTGTTTTCTTGAATGGATTTGATAATGGTGTTTTCTATTATGGTATTTGATGAACTTTCAGTCCATACTTTTGGCACTTGTTGATGACAAGCTATTGTGCAAAGTTAGCCTGTGCTCCCTTATATCATTGCTGCAACTTAGTTCAATTGTATGTTCATGAAGTGCATGTACAATTTGAAAATCTGTAATCCTTAGAAGATTGCACTGGTTTTTTGTAGCTATAGGTTCCTCTTGGTCAAACAAAACTTAGTTTAGGAAGTTTGTCTATTGTAGCAGCCTACATTATTACTGTTCATTCATAGCTTAGATTTAGAACAACTTTCTCAACCCCTTCTTTTTTTCTATTTCTTTTAACTCCTTGTTAGAGTAGGATTCAAAGCATCAAAACAATGCCAAATCTAATGAACATGGTGAGTTTCAGCTCATTGTTTTGAGTGGGCGGTCATTGTTCACTCACTTCCAACACTTTGAAACTCCATTTTCAGACCCAACTTCCCATGCTTTGTAAACCATAAAGGCTGCCCTATGATTACCAACAAATCACATCAACCAATTGAACTATTCCAAGCATTTTCATGACCTGGCACCTGAGAGCCTTGGGGTAGTAATTTGTAACTTGTTTGCAAATTTCCACCTTTCAAGAGAGGTAGCATACTTGTGTGCTTCTTGTGTTGAGAAGGTGCAAAAATACCCATCAACACCTACAAGCATGGAGTTTTAACTTTCATCTTGAAGGGCCTTCCCACTCACATTACCCTGTGGATTGAGTTGCCTTTCCTTAATCTGTAATTTAGACCTTTCTTAAAAGATATTGTGGCTCAACTAGGTAGAGTTATTTTGTGTAAGCACAATGCTGATAAATTCTCAAGCTTAGGGGTTCATCCAAGATCCTGTGTAGAATTTAACTTGAATAATCCATTACCTAAAAACATCAAGCTTATTGGTCACAACTTTGAACATGATCAACCAATTATGTATCTGAATAAACCAAATACTTGTTTCTATTGTCGAAAAGAAGGTAATTTGATTCATGAGTGTCCTATTAGAAGGAGAAAAATGGTTCAACCACCTCAGACCTCCCCAAGCAATCAGTCCTTCCCTCATCCCACACCTGTTACTAACAATATACCCTTGTCTCCTCCCGATCGTTCTATTTCTTTTGATGCTTCTGGTGAATCTCCCCCTTCTTACAAAGGCATAGTTATGGCTGATAGTTGGAGATTGGTTATAAAGAGAAAAGAACCACCAACCCATTCTCCTACTAGCATCCCTCACCCTTCTCCCTATGAAACCACTTCCCCTTATTCTCCTTTTTCACCTACACCATCTGCTCGTGAATCTTCTTCTCCCTTTTGTCACTCCTCGCTCCCTCATCATTCCTCTTATCATCCTCGTTCTTGTGATTCCTCTCATCCTTGCCATAGATCTAGGTCTCCTTCTTCTTCCTCCAATGATCATCATTGCAATTAACATGAGATTACTCTTGATAACAGTTTTAGTGTGTTGGCTCAAGGTGATGATTCTTCTAATCCTCAACATGAATTTTAAACTCCTTTCATGAAATGTTAGAGGGATATCTCTCCCTTGTCATAAATATAAAGTTAAGGAGTTAGTTACAAAATAGAAGCCTGATGTTTTATTTCTCCAAGAAGTCAAACTTAGTAGCAATAAACTTGAGGCTTCTTTACACAATTTTTGGAAAGATGCCTTCTTTAGATGTATATGTCCCATTTGAATGGAAAAGGCGGTGATGTTATTGGGATTTAATCATGGGTCTCAAAGCTTGTCATTAATAAGGGTGAAGACCCTTCCCACAACTATGTTTGGGTTCTTACCATCATCAATGGTCAATTTATTGGATTTTGTTCTATATATGCTTCTAACTTCTCTAAAGATTGAATCCAAATTTGGGACTAGATGGCCAATAATTTACCCAATGCAAATTGGATTTTAGGCGGCGACTTTAACATGGTAGAACATCTTCAAGACTAAAGCTAGAATAAATTGATAAATCTTAGCAGAGATGAATTTGATAGCTAGCTATTCTATCGTAATTCCTAAGGGGTGGTTAGTCCTATTCATGATAAATTTACTAGTCATTCTAGAAACTAGTATACATGTTCCAACTATAGAATGGGAGGGGATACAAAATTAAGCAGACTAGATATATTTTATGTTTCTACTAGTATTTCTTTGGTTCTTGATCCTTTGGGCTATATGTTCAAGTGGATTATTTCCACCCTTTCGGATCACTATCTTATTGTTTGCAACATTTTCCTAGCCCAAAACTCAATCATTGATAGTTCTCTCCCATTTAAGCTTAATGTTTCTCATTTAAAAAATCCCACTTGCTTGGTTGTTTTAGAGGGGATTTGGAACTCTCTTCTTAAAGATTTTTAAGGAGGTTGTTGGGTTGATCAGTGGTGTGTTGCCATTACAAGATGCACTAATTTTCTTCGCTCTTTTGGCAAAAAAATTTATTGGCAACGAAAACGTAAGGAGGGAAACTTGCTCATGCCGAAAAATTGCTCAATGCTGATCTTAACAATATTTATTTGCAAACTTCCATTGTTGCTGCTGAAAATCACCTCTGCAAAATTGATAATTACAAAGGACAGGGGGCTAAAGTTAGATCTAGGCTACACTAGATAAAAGAAGGAAACCAAGGCACAAATTATTTTTTAATTATCTCAATTATAAACACAAAAAAGAAAGAATTGATGCTATAAGGGATGAATTTGATTGTCTTCATTCTGATCCTATGGAAATATGAAATTTATTCAAATAGTTTTATGAATCTCTTTTCAAAGATGATCAATGGAAGGATATTCAAAATGCCCTTGAGGATATATTTGAAGGTTACATACCTAATTGAATTGATGTTGAGTATAGTTGATATCTTGATAGAACTCTTTCTCTTGAAGAGTTAGAAAATGCCCTTTTTTCTATGGCCCCATATAAGAGTTCAGGCAATGATGAGATCCCTATGGAGTTTTATCAGGCTATGTGGCATCACATTAAGGAAGAATTTTACTACTTATATCTAGAGGCATTTGAGAAAGGATCTCTAGGTCCAATAATTAAAGGAGGCATAATCAAGCTTCTTCTCAAAGGTAAAAAGGAGGATACTATCCTTGGTTGGCATCCCATCACACTTCTTAACACCTATAAAATTATAGCAAAAGGCCTTGCTATTAGGATTAAACCTATGGTGCAAGGAATTGTTCGAGCTAAACAAACAATTTTTATTATTAGCAGATATATTCTTGACAATCTGATTTTGGCTTGGGAAACTTGTGAATGGGCTCAAAAAACTAGTAAAAAATCCATTCTTATCATACTTGATTTTGATAAGGCTTATGATAGGATTCAATGGAACTTTATCCTTAACATACTTCAATGGTTGGGGTTTGGTCCTAAATTTCAAGCTCATGTTCAAATGTTGTTTCAAGATGCGAATGCTCAAATCATTAGCAATAATATGGTTATTGAACCCTTCCCTTTACAAAGATCCATTCGACAAGGATGTCCCTTAGCTCCATATCTCTATGTGCTTGCAGTTGATGCCTTGGGTTATATGCTTCAAAGTGCATCTAAAATGAAGATCATTTCAGGAATATCCATTCCCCAAAATGTTGTTATTAACTCTCATTACGTTGATGACAACTTGTTATTTTTACAAAATTCTGAAAAAGATTTCTCCAACACAATGGATATTTTGGAATTGTATTGTGTTATTTCCAGATCTAAGATTGCTCATGATAAAACATAATTCTTAATGATTCAGACCGAGCTTATCCCTCATTGGATACCTCCATAATGGAAATAGATTAAACATGGGGAAATCATGAGATATCTTGGGATTCCTTTTGGCTTTGGGATTCCTCTCTATCATTGTGGAATTGGTATTTGAATAGAGTTAAAACTAAAATTTTTAATTGGGGAAACAAGTTTCTTTAGCTGGTAGAATCCAAGTTGCTAACAAAATTTTCTTGACCACTCATTTTTACTATTCATCTTGTTGGATGCCTTCCAATAAAGGTTATGGGGACTTAGTTAAAATTATTTGACGTTTTTTATGGACTAAATGGGATGGCAATATTGGTTTTATTGCCACTTCTTGGGGTCATTGCATCCAACCCAAATGTAAAGGGGGGTTGGGGTTAATTGACCCTAAAACACAAGGGGTATATGTCTAGCAAGTAAATGGATTATTAGATATTCCAAAGGTGAAGAACCTTGGAAATTTTTTATATGAAACATAATTTGCCTTGCTTCAATTAAAGGAAAATGGCAGGCTGTGGGTTGGTTAGATAAAATCCTTCATGCATCTTTTTTTCTATTAAAGCTTCACCTCCCTTTGAATCAATTTGGAAGGCATGACAATGTACCAGTCATATTTTAAGGTAGAGAGATACCTCTCTTCAACATGGGTTCAAATTTTCCACTTCGTCTATCTAGTGGAACAAACATATCTTGTATCATGGGCAGTCTCTAGCCTTAAGTTTTCTTTGGCAGTGTTATTTTTCATATAAAAAAGGAATCTATAATGTGGGAGATCTTTGGGATTTTACTATCTTGAATTGGTCACCATGAAATATAGTTTAATCTCAATTTAATCTAAGCAATAAGTACAAACCATTTGTGATCTTTGTGTAGCCATTGACACTATAGGAACTTTCCATGAAGCTATGCACCCCCATTCAATGCAACTTTTTCAAGGATTGGTTATGGTTATCGACTCATCCTTTCTTATTTTTTCCTTTGAAAAACATATATCTGCAGTTTCTCCCTCACTTGTCCATGAAATCTCACATGAACTTGAAATTGACATGCAAATTTAGTGAAAAATTATGGGCTAAAATTTCTACTGAAATTTGGAAGTCAAAAATCAATGTAGAGGCTCAATTAATGGCTTGGAAGATTCTACATTGCAAACTGCCCTTTGGGGGTAGGATGAAGTGTATAATGATTCAACCGATTAATTTCCCCTTTTTTTCCAGAAATAAGAAGATATGAGACCATGCTTGGAGTTGGGCTAGATACTAATATTATTACTGATGGAGTTATTCATGTTATTTCGTTGCACCTATGGAGAAACATATGTAAAGCAGTGTTTAACAACAATAATGCTCATCAGGTATGTAGTTTTAAAGCTTTACTCTGACATATTTTGTTGTCTTGCTTCTCTCTTCTCTCTTCTACAAGCAAACTCCAGAAAGAACTTAAAGATGGATTTTCAAATTCAATGCATCAAGCAACAAGTGGATTACCTGATCAAAAGTTAGGAGACTAGTATTAATCAAGGGTTAAGGACTTATTGTAATTTTATTGGATATGTTGGTGATCTCCATTTCTAGTATGGATGGTATATATTTTTCATGTTTATGGGCATCAAGATAAACTTTAGGGTTTGCAAATTTGGCTACTATTGTTATGGCTTGTAGAATTGAATTTTGCTATCCTAGTTTTCCTTTTTCTTATTATTGTTATTGTAAAATTTTGGCTATATATGTGCATGTAATCTACACTTTGTTATTTTCTATTTCATATAGCAATTGTTTAATTGCAATGTCTTTTTTTTTATATATATTGAGCAATGCAAAGTAATTTACAAAGAATAAGGACATCCAAAGGACTGCCAAGAATAGATATGAACAATTGTCACTGTCAAAGAGAAAAATATTCTTACAAAGAGTTGAGACTACACAAGACATCACTCATGACTAGCTATCAACAACAAAACAAGAGTAGACATGACAACATCAATAACCAAAACATCACAAATTACAATATGAATTTCAACAACCTATGAAGTTGTTTGCAACAAAAAAACTCTTATGATTTTGGAGAATGCAAAGTTTAACCCTATCCAAATGATTTTTGATGTTGACCTATTTTTTAGAGGCACCTTGTAGTTGAAAACAAAGAGAGGCAATTTGAAACAACACATCATAGTAAAACTTAAGAATTCATATCTTTTGATGAATAAATTGATTTGTAAGCACTGATAAACATCTCTCTTTCTAGATATGAAGCAAAAAAAACTATCTAATAGAATCAACCACAATATTATTATGCATACCAACACCTAAAACAACTTCTTCCAATTCAAAGAATGATCATATATGACAGGGAAATGATTAAACATTAGATTCCCTTTTTTTTCCATAGAACAATCCCAAAAATATCTTTTAAACTTTCAAACTGTTGACAAACAAGACACTTAATAGGTTGAGTCACCAAAAAATTCAATCTATTACCAATCGGTAGCTTATAATGTAAAAATTTCCAAGCTAAAATTTGAGCATTGGCCTTTGCCTTAGACCTCCATATTTTCTTGCTCAATCTTCTTCGTGTTCTTTCACGAAACTTGCATCTCCATTTCTGATTTAATCTTGGATTAAAAGACAAACCCAAAAGAAGCTTAAGATAGATATTTTTTAAAGAAAAGCTAGAAAAATGATACTTTGACAACCACAACCAATCTCTAGTGAAACTACATTGAAGAGGAGTACAAAAATTCATAACCAACTCCATGGGCACCAATGATTTAACAAATGTAAGAAAACCTCAATTTTTTTTATTTAAACTGCAAGCACACTAAATAGTTTCCCAAGGAATCCAATTTAAGGAATTAAAATCCCATACATCACCAAATTGATGATTTTTTTTTAAACAAGTAATAAGCATGCCTGTGGAAAGCAACAACGAGAGGCTGGCCATGATATTGAACCAACTTGTTCCACCAGATAGAAGAATGACCACAACTAAACCCATGTTGAAGAGATGCATCCCTCCAACTCAAAAAATTAATGACTTGTTGCCATGATTTTCAAATGGATTGGAGAGGAGGTGAGACTTCTAAATGAAAGAAAGGAGCAAGAAGGATTTTATCAACCCATCCAACAGACTGCCATTTCCCCTTGATAGTAGCAAGGATAATGTGGTTACGAACTAACTTTTTCCATGGTTCATCTCCGGGCACAACTCGAACAATCCATTTGGCAACTAAACAAATCCCTTGTGTCTTGGGATCTAAGAGGCCAATACCACCTTTATCTTTGGGTTGAATATAGTGAAGCCAAGCAGTATGTTTATAACTAGCTTTTCCTTCCCAATTTGACCACAAGTATTGATGAATGATTTTATTAAGATCTTCATAACCTTTCTTTGAAGGCATCCAACAAGAAGAATAGTAGAAATTAGATGTAAGAAAAATCTAGTTCACCACTTGAATCTTACCAACAAGAAATATACATTTGTTTTCCCAATTCCAAAGTTTGCTTTTTAACCTGTTCAAGAACCAATTCCACATATCAAAAAGAGTGAATCCTAGCTTGAAACGGATACCCAAATACCGAGTGATCTATCCATGTTTGATATGTTTCCATTCCTTTGGAATCCAAGGTGGTATTGGATTAGGTTGAACCATAAGAAATTTAGTCTTATGGTGAGCTAATTTTGAACCAAAAACACCATAATATAATTCCAACAAGAATAATATTAATTTATGTTTTTGAATTTTGAAGAAATAATAAACTGTCATCAATAAAATGTGAATTAATCACAACCGCATTGAAAGGAATGGAGATTCCATTTATTAGGTTCATTTGATAATATTTTTGCAAGCGATACCCGAGAGCATCAACAATAAGAACATAAAAGAATGGAGCAAGCAGACACCCCTACCAAATAGAACGGTGCAAGGGGAAGGTATTAGTCAAGGAGTTGTTAATAACTAACTATGCATTGACATCTTTGAATAACATTTGACCATGTTTACAAATCCTTGGGTCCAAAACCCAACCACTGAAGCATCTTCAAAATAAAGCTCCAACACATTCTATCGTAAGCTTTATCGAAGTCCAACTTTACCAACAATGCATTGTTGGGCCCATTCACTAGTTTCCCAAGCCAAAATTAAGTTGTCAAGTGTAAATCTATCCCTCAGAAATCCAGTTTGTTCAGGTCTTACAATCTCTTTAACCACTGGTTTAATCCTTATAGCTAAATCTTTGACAATAAAAGAAGTATTAAGGAAAGTGATAGGACACCAACCTGAAATAAAATCTTCATTTTTTCCTTTTGAAAGAAGTTTAATCATACCTTTGTTAATAATAACCCTAAAGAACCATGTTCCAAAATCTTCCTTAATGTATGACCACATTAATTGATAAAATTCAACTGAGAGCCCGTCAACCCAAAGCTTTTATTGAAAGCCACCAAAATCTTCCTTAATATATGACCACATTAATTGATAAAATTCAACTGAGAGCCGATCAACCCAAAACTTTTATTTAAAAGTTCAATTTTCTTTCTTTCTAATTTTCTAAAGCCATATAAAACACAGCTTGTTCAAAATCTTCAATGAATAACTATGAGTCTAAGTGCAATGTCTTCTTTGTAACCTCCATTTTTTCAATACCAAAAAAAGAGAAAAAAGAGTGTTCACCTTTGTCTAAGCAATGCCTTCAATATCAACAAACATTAACCTAATTACAGGCCTGACCCTATTTTACCCCGATGAGAGTCCATCATTACGAGTAAATTGCAAGGAGCGTGTCATTACCTCATAGATCGTACGTCACATGCAACCACGTGCCAAAAGAATAATTTGCAAAACGTCCACATCAAAGATGAGCTGTACAGCTGTCATTGGTCCCACTAAGTACAGATTTTAATCTAGAAAGTGACATCTTCCTGAACGTATTGTTTCCCGAGCCGCACGTGTCAGTTTGTGTTTGTGTGAAAGTTGAGCAATGAGAGGGCGCTGACAAGTGCCAGGAATATGATGGTTATCTAAAGTAAAGTACGTGTCAATCATCCGTGCAATGCTTTGTCAAGTTGTCTCGATAAAAATGATTATTACAAATCTGATCGTTGCAAGTTGCAATAATTATAAACAACGAATTTGGAAAGCATTTGGATTCGTTGAGATTATAAGCACTGATTGGCTGTGGCATTTTTTAATTTTTTAAAATAGTTTTTGGTATGCTAGCTTGATGTGACCCCTAAGTTTTGTTTTCATGGACTATGCCCTTGTCAATATCAATCACATAATTCAAAATGTCTGCATCTCGTATCTTTCAATAGAATATGCTTGACCCAATTTTTAGAACTCCCATCTTGGATTGGATACACTTGTCATCTCATCCTCACCATTAGATCTTAGATATGATCTAGTTTTCATTTTAAAATAAAAAAAACTATTTTTAGAACTCCCATCTTGGATTGGATACACTTGTCATCTCATCCTCACCATTAGATCTTAGATATGATCTAGTTTTCATTTTAAAATAAAAAAAACTTTCTTTAAATTGAAGGTCAACAATAAATATTATTGTCACTTATCGATAGAGGAGAGGGGTCTATAGTGGAGTCGAGTCTAATAGTGGGGATAAAAGTAGTGCCTCATAGTGGAGCACCTTAATATCCAATTGCAAAACACTTTTTATCCATACAGTATACAAACTGACAAATCATGTGATGCCACATCAACACATCAATAAAACATGACTTAGTGCACCACTATCGATCTCACTTTTTTTGGGCCTTTTTGGATACCTCAACAAAAAACATGTTGGTGTAGTATCATATTTGATGATGTAACCCTAAAATGAAATATAGAAGCATGTGAGTTGCCAAATAAATTGTTGTACAAAATTGGGAGTGATTTGAAATTTCCACGTAGGATTTTGAGAAACATGAAGTTAGGGTGCTCCACTATGGGCCCCTCTCTCCTATATGTCAAAAGTTAAATTGCGTATCTAAATTTGTGTATTTAAGAGAATAGGGGATTTCAATTAAGATCAATTATATTCATCAAATCAATTAAGCACATCATAGGTCAATATGCATCAATATTAATTGACATCAAACACGCAATTACTTGTCATTCAATATTCTTTATTTCTTTACTTTAATCTTATAGTATCAACATAGGGGTGTCAGATTTTATCCCTCGGAAATTGTATTTAATTAGGGTTGGATTTGAATTAAAGGGGTCAATTAAGACAAATTAACCTCAATCAATTAATAAAGCCCTAGATTAATGTGAAAGTGTAAAGGTACACCTTACAACATAAAAAATAAAGCACAATTAAGTCCATTTTATTAAAGAGGGCCTTAAACTTAATATGAATATGAAAAACATATTACAACACTAAATTAAGACAACATTAGGCTCATTTTATTAGTAATTATATCCAAATTAAGTGCGAAAAAGGGATACTTTTTCCTACATTACACTAAATATTTGATGTTAGTGAAAATAGAAAGGAATAAGACTCAAGGAACTAATTTTATGCATCGTAGCTATCATGTGGGATAAGGCCAAGAGAGCATGGCTAATGAATGATGCTTATTTGAAGGGATCAATTGTCAAAAGTTTATATGGTTGTAGCTTAGAAACTCAATATGGAATTTTTTGATGCGTGAAATGGACAATTAGGTTCAAATATGAATTTGTAATATGGAATGGATGGTGGATAACATTATGACAAATATAAGAAAATGTGAGTACATGAGAAAGGATGAAAAATGGATTGAAAAATTAATGTTCTAAAAAATTTTGATTAATACAAATCAAATTCAAGTAATCCCATTTTAAAACATAAAATCTAAAAAATGATAAAAATGAAAGTGTTAGAACAAGGGAATATGTGCTCAAAATAATTAGGGTGAAAAATATAATCCAATAAAATAAATTTCATGAAAAATGAATAAAATTCTAAATATTTACATTTTAGTGAAGATAAAGAGGTTTTTTTTTTAAATAACCCCTCTTAAATATAAAAAAATATTATACACTAATTATGTATGAGTTTATATTTATATAAAATAATTTCTATTATAAAATATATGATATATAATATATTTTTATATAGTATAAATTAAATTAATATGATATCTTTTTTCAAAGTATATTTAAGATATTTAAATGAGAAAATACTATATTTTAAAATAATCATTATGATAATAACATAATGAAAATTAATTGTAAAATTTTATTTATTTCCTTTCAATACTAAATGACATCTATATAACATATTAATTTAAAATTATATATTATATATTAATATATTAAATATATTTCATAACACTTTCCAATTTTAATTAATTGATTATCTTAATAAACAAATCAATCTACAAAATATTATGTAATATTAACTATAATTTAAATGATCAATACATATTATTGTTTACAATTTTAAATATAATATAATTATATAATAAATAATACTTATTTAATGTATAGTATTAAATAAAATTTAAATAATATTTAGTATCAATTCTAAAGCTTAATATAACATAATTATATAATAAGTAGTAAATACATTATTGTAAACACTAAAAAATGTCCTAAGTCTGTGAACATCATTTTTCTTGGTCGTCATCCTTTGATAATTGAATGATTTCAATTATTCAATTATGCTTAATCATATTCCTCCACTAATTAAATAATTTTAATTATTTAACTAATTCACCTTCTTATCTCTATTCTATCTTGATCCATTAAAATTATTTAATCAAGTTGCTAATTCCCCATCTTCTTCAATATTTAAACAAATTATTATTTATTTAATTATTTCTTTATCACCTTTCATCTATAGTTAAATAATCACCATTAATTATTTATCTATTCATGGTATTTTAATTCTTCCATAGTTAAATAATTATCAAAATTATTTAACTATTTGTTGTCATTTTTCTCAAATAAATAATTAATCCCACTTAATTATTTAATGTTCCATTTTCATGTCCCCATTTAATTAAATTGATTAATTTAATTAAATGCTCCTTTTTCATTTTTTCCAAATAAATATTTTCATATAAATTATTTATTTTCCACTTGTCAATTTCCTCCATTTTTGAATAAATAATTTAAAATAAATTATTTATGCATCTCTCCTAGTCAAAGATGCCCTGCCATTAATCCCTGTCATAACCTTCATTTCTGTCATAGTCATCGAGTGTCATAGCCTTCAACGTCATATCTTTTCCATGCATGGCATATTCTGGTTGCATCGATTCTCAACCGTTGATCTTGGCATCTTTCTAGAAAGATCAATCTTGACCCTTCATTTTGTAACCTGTCTCATGAATCCTCATCTGTCGATCTTGGAATCCTTCTAGAGGATCGATCTTGACCGTTCGTTCGAATGATTGTCTATAAAAGAGACCATTCTCCTCCATTTTCAACTTAACAACTAATTATCTCCAACCTTCTACTTACAATTTGCAGGTACTTGCACAACTTCAACAACAAATCTGAGGGCAAAGTTGCATAAGGAGAAATAGGAGAGCAAGAGAATTGATTCAAGATCAAGCATGGGGAGTATTATTATTTGATGCTTTATTTTTACTTATGCTTTCATTGTTTTCTCTTGTTTAGGTGTGGTTTTATAGCTTAGAAGTGTTGGTTGTCACTCATTTTAGGCTAGGAATTCTCTAACCCCATCTTACATTGGTGACCAGACGCGAATATTGTTTTTGCAATTTTTTTGTACGAATTTTTGCTCGTTTTTACAGTTTTTAGGTACATAACAACACAACTGTTAAGTGCAGTGACACATTTGCCAGGACATGACACATTTGATGAACGCAACGGTGCATGTGATGAGAAATGACACACCTACTAGAGACATGTTGGGTGGAAAAATTTGAATTTGAAATTATGATGCAATCTCCTTCATGAGTCGCAATGCAATAACACAATCGTTGAGGGAAGTGGTGCATTTGTCTGCTTTGTACAGAGTTTTGATTTTGTGCCCTTTCTATCTTTCCTTTTCCTTTTTTTTCATTAGATTAGCATTTTTTTAGGTTACTGATTTTTTTTTTACAACCTGTGGCTTTAGGAAGGATTTCTCAAAAAATGCTTCTTTAGAAGCAACAAAAAAATCGAGCCTTTATTTTTTAGTTTTATTTAAGCTTTTCTTAGCTTAGTCCAGTTTCTTCATTTTTTAGTTTAGTTTAGTTGTTAATTCTTGAGATTTTAGTTTAGTTTTTAAAGCTTTTGTGCTAACTTGGTCTTTGCAACTTCTCGTTGGTCAAAGTTAGTTTGGTGAAACTACTAACGTGTGGTTTTGTAGGTTTGAATGTCAAAGATTTTATTTTGAAACCACAATCTTGTTTGTTTTAGATTAGATAACACTTCGTTTGGTGCTTTAAAAAGAATGTTTTTCTTCTTTCACCTAGATTTAATTAGGAGGTAAAGAACCACATGTCTTAGTGTTTGAAGGATGGTAGACCTATTATGCTCTCACCTTGTGCAAACTCGATGATCAGAAGGCCAGACCCATCTATTTTTTGTTCACTCATTAGAAGGGCCTGCCTTGGTGGGAAAAAGTACTCACCCCAAGGTACTACCCTAAGCGGTAACGAGCTAAAGCCAAGTCCTTTTGAATCACTATAGAAATTTGTTATTGTAAGAAAAAATTGTAATCAACATGATGGTACATGATAGGTCTCCCCCAGTATCTTTATGATACGTCAAACCCTTGTTCTAAGGGTTGGGAGACCTCTTGAGGGAGTTTATCATCATATCACTTGAATTGGATACCCTTACTAAACACCTCCTATTTGTAGTAGCCAAAATCCTTCTATTTGTTGGTGTAGGAGGTCAGGCCTCTGAAGCCATCCCACATACTCGCGGTTCTTTATAGAGAGAAAATTTTGGGAAGTGACTACCTAAAAATTTGGAACTTGGTATGCTCGTAGAAGTGTCATGGAGGGTAGCCAGTGCTACCAAGTTCCTAGGCTATCTGCTTTGAATAAGCGCAGCTGGAGAAATCTAAGTGGGAACTCAACAAATATTGTCCTTGCCAACCTTAGGATTGTGCTTGTATTCTTTAAATAAATCAAACATTTTCACATCAAACCATACCAAAACAAAGTGCTTGATACTTTTTTTTGTGTTTTCTAGTCATATTTCATTAGAAACAATCAAAAACTCAGACCAAAACCATTGCAAAATATCAAAACTATCAAAAACAACATTTTGGAATTGTAAATTGTTAGACATAGACCTATAACTATTATTGTAAACCACAACTGAGACCTAGAAAATTGCAATCGCCTCTTTGAACCGCATTTGCTAGAAACAGAGCCACATCTGATAATCTGAACCATATTTGACAACCCGAGCCACAACTGTGAATTGCATCTTTTGAAAACAGAGCTGCAATTGTCTGCTACAATTTTTTTTTTGAAATCTATGTCCAGAACCCGACCAAAATAATTTCACATTGGCCTCTGACTGAAAAACCAGAGACTTGCAAGCTTCACCTATTCATTCTGGCATTTCTTTTAGAATTTCCTTGCATTATAGGTTGCATTCATCCATCCTTTGCATTACACAAATCAGACTTTCACCCTTAGGTTGCATTTAGACCTTCAAATTTTGAACATAGGGAGACCTTTGAGCTTTTGGAAATTTTGGGTTACACATTCTATTTGTCATTGACCATTGTCATTTTCCTAGTCTTGGTTTTTCTCTTATGGTCAATGAAATTTGGAATTTGTTGCCTTGGGTTCACATTAGCTTGATTTATCTTTAGTTTAGAATTCCTTCACATTACTCTTGTTTAGACTCATATTGCCTAGATTGCACTTTATATCCTTATACTCCAAAAATACAAAAACATAGCATAGTTTCAACTATATCATTATCCTAATCTCCAATCAAGCATTATCTGGTCACCTTGTCACTCACTTTGATCACCAATTATATTTTAGCATCCCTTAGAATCCATTATCCCCATCCTTTACTCATTATTGTCCTTGCATTATTATCCCTACTTTAGCATCCTTGCATTTTCATACCCTAAAATCTAACAATCCAAAAAAAAACATAGTTTAGTGTCATTTTGATGCAGGAGAATCCTTTGTTCTTGACAATCTTGCATCAACCCAAAAATATTTCCTTTCAGTTTTGTTCTTATTCTATTCTTATTCTTGTTCAAGTTTGAAGATCTGGTGTTTCTTCATGTTTGCTCGCTAGATCTTGTGTACCTAGTATTTCATTGTGGACATGTTCAATTGCCTTATTTCAAGTTTTCAGCTCATTTGAATCTTTTTCCGGAAATTTATCATTCTCGATGTACGTGACAGTATTGAGGCTGGCCCCAAAATAACTTCAAAACCTAACAACTAGTTCGATTGATCGTGGACCTTTCCCATGACTTGTGGATCCTCACGGCATGTTAAGATTTATTCCATGGAGTGTCCCTAACTTTACACTTAGGTCCACACTTCATCATATGCATCTACCGTGGATGAATTTCAGATTTGGGGCTGACTTGTTCTTACACACGTTACACATTTCTTCTCAGAGATTGTAGCGATCTTTGGCCGACGTGGATGTTTCTAGAATCATAGATATGATATAAAGCTAGTATTGAGGTTGGCCCCGAAATAACTTCAAAACCTAACATCTAGTTGGATCGATCGTGGACCTTTCCCATGACTTGCGGATCATCATGGTGTGTTAAGATTTATTCCATGGAGTGTCCCTAACCTTACACTTAGGTCCACACTTCATCATATGCATCTACCATGGATGAATTTCAGATTTGGGTTTGACTTGTTCTTAAACACGTTACACATTTCTTCTCAGAGATTGTAGCGATCTTTGGCCGACGCGGATGTTTCTAGAATCATAGATATGATATAAAGCTAGTATTGAATCATTAGAAGGAGGGAGAGATAAACATGAAGGACATGTTACATATTAGGTCTGATCTATAGGATTTTGCTCACATGTATGAGCACTGTATTTTGAGCATGTTGTAATCAAACCCGTGTGTCGAATCTGTAAGCCTGGATGTGGCCAAATATATGCAATCAGTATTTCAGATAATGAGAATGTTTGGACTTGCATTTGCCTTCATAAATTGTGTTGCTTTTGTTGTATTACTCTTGTTGCATGGTTCAGACTATTCTCTTTGAGGACCCTCCTTACCGTGACTGCACCAAATTGGTATCAGAGAGAGATTCGTTCCTTGTGAGATTGTCAGAAGTTGTGCAATCCTATTGAAGATTTGTTGTAGGGTGGTGGATTGAGGATCTGACCTACAATTGCAGAGTGTTAGAGTAATTGGACATTTACTTTATTAATTAAACAATATTTATTTAATTACGTAAAGTTTCCTTTTAACTCTTTTTCACTTAAGCTAACATTAGGTGCATAATAATTAATTACTTTATTAATTATTATTGTGCAAGCCTAGGGTTTTCCTTTTTAGGGTTTTCATCTATATATAGTTGAAAACTATCTTTTGTATCATTATTCATTTTACATTTTCAGGTGAATACATTGCTCTACATTCTTGAGCATTTCTTTTGTTGCTTCTCTTTGTTTCTCCTTGTAACAGTTTATTTGCTTGCAAAGATCTTTTGGACTTCTGTGGTGTTGTATCTTCTCAACTCCAACATGGTATCAGAGCTTCAGATTTGCAGCTGCTTGTTTTTGTTTTGAGATTTTGCATTGGAAGCAAATCTAGGGTTCTAAAGTTTTTTTGGGTGGATTCAGCATACTCCATTTTTTGGGTTCACTTTGGGCTCAAATGGACAGAAATCGACTGTCAAATCGTCGATTTTGGTTATAGTCAATTTGGAAGGCAAATTTATTTTTTGCCCTAGGGCCGTACGGAGCAAAAATCGCAAAAAAAATCAAAAAAATAAATAAAAAACAAAGGTTTTGTTATTTTCTTTTCGCAGCTTTTAAGCCAGTAGCCGCCCACCTTGCTTCGCGCACTCCGTCAGCTCCCTGCCGCCCGACTCCCTGCTCCGCTGAGCTCCTGCTCCCCGGCCCCAGTTCCCCCGGCCCCCGACCCCCCCCGACCCCGACGAGCTCCTGCCAGCCCCCGCGGGCTTCTAAACCCCCGCCGGCTAGTCATATGGTGACCAAGGGCTCCGCCCATCTCAGCCCCCTAGTTCGCCCACACAACCAGGAACTCTTTTTTTAAAGCTCCCGGGTGCTAGAGGAGTCAAATAGGGCATTTTTTTTGCTCTCACAAAAACGGGCATAACTTGGGCATCCTAGTTCTATTTTTCGAACAGGAAGATGCATTGGAAAGCTGAGAATGGCATCAATCTAATGGTATAGAAATATTTTTAATTTTTTACCAGTCTGGATATTTTTTTACGAGTCAAAGTGAGGTCTTCTTTCTTCACTTCCGGGGTCATAGAAGATGCAAACGGACTCCGTTTTTCAAACTTGAATAGGCATTGGAAAGCTCTCAACATGCTCTATTCAGTGATGTGATCTATTTTATCAGAATTTTCACCAGGTATAGGTGCAGGGTTTCATGGCAGACTCTTCAGTTGAGCTACTCACATCACATAACTATCACACTTGGAAGTCTCGTATGATGAGGCTACTCAGGTCCTGAGGTTTATGGTCTTGTTTAGATGAGGTTCAGCCTTAGTTGCAGCGTCCTTTTGAGATTATGCAGCACAGGAAAAAGATGGATGAGGCTATGGGTTTGTTATGCATGCATGTTTCAGATAGTCTTTTGTTTCACCTTGATGCTTTGCTCACTCCTCGAGCCATGTGGCTAAAGTTTGAGACACTTTTTGGGGCCATTAATGAGTTTCGTGCATTACAGATTGAGGCAGAGATGACTTCATTGTTACCTGATTCATTTCCCACTATTGAGGATTTTTTGAACAAGTTCAAAACTATCCGTACTATTTTATAGGGTTGTGGAAAGAACAAGACAGACACAGAGTGCATTTCCTTGATTCTTTCGAAGCTTCGTGGTCCATTTCAGATATTTGCTTCCTCCTTCTACTCCACCATGGATGGTTTGGGTGCCCGTTTTACCATGCCTTCCTTTGATTTATTTTGTGAGCGATTCTCTCGGGAACGGTCTCACCTTTCTCAGATGGATATGCTCTCAGGTTCAAAGAGCAAAGCATTGGTTGCTCAGTCACCGAAGGGGAAACAGAAGCAGAAATCGAGCCCCAAGAAAGATTTTACAGGTAGTGAGCATTCCTCCAAATCGCCTCCTAAGTCTGATTCTAAACCACCATTTAATCCACAACATGGGAAATCTTCAAAGTCTGGTGAGTCTTCCTCTAAGACTAAGGAGAAATCAGGAGACACTTGTAGTTTCTGTGGCAAACAAGGTCATCCAGTTTCCAGGTGTTGGAAACGATTAGAGGCTTTAGAGGAGGCCATGCAGCAGCAACACATCTCCTCACCTAAGTCTTCTTCTTCCACCATAGGGAAGGGTCATGCTTTCACTGCACGCGCATCGACCAATGGGTCCACTTGGATTTTAGACTTTGGTGCTTCTCACTATATGACTCACACTCAGCAGTTGGTCACTTCTTTCGCCTCTTGTGGTACTTCACAGATTGCAGTGGGTGACTCTTCACAACTTTTCATCTTGGGTTCAGGTTCTGTCTCTTTGGATGGCGGCACTCTACAAGATGTTTTGGTTGTTCCTAAAATTTTGACGAACCTCTTGTCCATTTATCAAATTTTCCACACTGGCTCTGGTAAGACAGTTGAGTTCTCACCACATAATGTGGTTATTCGGGACCTCCATGATTCTGATTTGGTTGTGGCTACTGGTAGTGTTGATACTGCATCTCGTCTTTATAGATTTGATGGCTTTGCGCCTTCTGAGGGTATAGGTTCATCTCTTATAGCACATGCAGATTCAGTGAGTCAGCTTTGGCATGAGCGTTTGGGCCATGTCAATTATAGATATCTTCAACAGATGAGTACACAGTCACTTGTTCTTGGTCTTCCACGGATTTCCTGCACTGATGGTGTTTGTCATGGTTGTGTGCTTGGCAAGCATCACAGGGATCCCTTTCCAAAGGGAAGTACCACTCGTGCTTTGGCACCCTTGGAGTTGATTCATAGTGACCTCATGTCATTTCCCACTCCTTCTTTTTCAGGGGCCAAGTATGTACTCACATTCATTGATGACTTCTCCAGATGCACATGGTTGTACTTTCTTAAGTACAAGCCTGATGTCTTTGATTCCTTTCGTGTCTTCAAGACATTTGTAGAGAAGCAGTTTGGTCTTTCTATCCGGCGGATACGTACAGATAATGGGGGGGAGTATGTGAATCAGGCTTTCAGAGATTTTTGCACTGAGCATGGTTTACAGCATCAATTTTTTTTTCCCTACACCCCTCAGCAGAATGGTATCGCTGAGCAAAAGAACAGAACTTTACGGGAGATGGCTAATTATATGATTCAGTCCAGGTCCATGGATTCGTCTTTTTGGGTTGAGGCAGTCAATTGTGCCAACTATATTCAGAATCGGATGCCTCACAAGGCGATTCGACATATGACTCCTGAGGAGGCTTGGTCTCATGACAAGCCTGATATTTCATCATTTTGAGTATTTGGTAGCGAGGCATGGGCTTTTATTCCTGATGCTCAGAGGAGAGCTATGGAGCGGAAGAGTCGACCCCTCGTTTTTGTCGGCTACTGTGAGGATGTTAAGGCATATAGGTTGTTTGATCCTGATTCCAGAGAGGTCCTATTTCGACGGGATGTTCAGTTTGATGAGCACCTTCCTCCAGTTGATACCCTATCTCCAGTGTCCACTTCACTACCTACTCCACCCACTACAACTCTTCAGGATTATTTTGAGGATTTTGATGAGGATATTGATGATCCCCCATCTCCACCTCCACTTGCTCCACCTCAGAGGCCCAAATGGGCTCGCTTTACTATTGAGGCAGCAGGATCTATGGTCGGTGATCCTTCAGACACTCGTCGCACTCGTTCTCATACTACGGGTTCTAGTCTTTTGACTCATGCTCTTTCAGAGGATCCTCAGAGATTTTCAGAGGCGACAGGTCACCCTGAGTGGGATAGTGCCATGGAGGAAGAGTATTCTTCTTTGATGAGGAATAATACATGGGATCTCTGTCCTCTTCCTAAGGGCAGAAAGATGGTTTGGTGCCGATGGTTGTATCGCACCAAGTATGCTACTGATGGTTCTATTGATAAGTACAAAGCACGTCTTGTTGCGAAGGGTTTCTCACAGGTTGAGGGTATTGATTACTCCAAGACATTTGCCCCTGTCGCTAAGATGAATTCTATTCGCTTTGTATTATCACTTGCAACTTCTAGAGGATGGCTCATTTTTCAGATGGATGTGAAGTGTGCCTTCTTACATGGTGACCTATAGGAGGAGATCTATATGGAGCAGCCTCAGGGATTTGTTCATGATTCTTCTTTGGTTTGCAGACTTCAGCGTTCATTATATGGTGTCAAACAAGCCCCTCGGGCTTGGTATGAGAAGATGGACTCTTTTTTGCTCTCCACTGGTTTCACTCGTTGTCATTCTGATCACACGGTCTATATTCAACATCTTGAGGGTGAGATCCTGATTCTTGTGCTATATGTTGATGATCTTCTCATCACAGGTAGCTCATCCTCTATGATTCAAAATTCTCATCTAGCCTTGATGGAGCAGTTTGAGATGACAGATCTTGGCCTTCTGCACTATTTCCTTGGTCTTCAGGTGATTCAGTCTTCAGCGGGGATCTCCATTTACCAGCAAAAGTATTCTTTTGATATGCTTCAGTGCTTTGGCATGCTTGATTGCAAGCCTGCCCCCACACCTTTTCAGTCAGGGGTTGTTTTGACTACTAATTGCCCCACTCCTTCAGTAGATGCTACACTTTACAGGCAGTTGGTTGGCAGTTTGTTGTACCTGACTCACACTCGTCCTGATCTTTCCTTTGCGGTTGGTCTTGTCTCTTGATTCTCACATGATCCTCATGAGAGTCATTGGCAAGCTGCCAAATGTATTTTGAGGTATATTCAGGGCACCACTTCATATGACATTCACTACACATTAGGGGATCCTCACATTGTTGGCTACATTGACTCAGATTGGGCTGGTGATGTCAATGATCGAAAGTCTACTTCTGGCTTTGTTTTTTGTCTTGGCTTTGGTCCTATCACATGGTTGTGCAAGAAGCAGACTGCTCATGCATTATCATCTACAGAGGTTGAGTACCGAGCTGCTGTGCTCGCTAGTCAGGAGATTTTATGGCTTCGTCAGTTGATGACTGAGTTTGGTTTTCCTCCTGATAGTCCCACTATTCTTTGGTGTGACAATCAGAGTGCTATACACATTTTGCACAACCCGGTGGAGCATCAGCGAACGAAGCACATTGAGCTTCATATGCATTTCATCAGACAGTTGATTCAAGATGGTTCTCTCATCTTGGAGTATGTTCCCACTGCCGAGCAGGTTGCAGACATCTTCACGAAACCTTTTGCATCTCCGCGCTATCTTCAGTTGCACTCTATGCTTGGGGTGAAGGAAGTTGTCCTTGGGGGGTCTTTATGAGGCCTTCCTTCCTTCATGTTTCTTTCAGCATGTTGTTCTATCTCTTTTTGGAGAGGAGTTTTTCCCACTGGGTTTTCTCCTTTTCTCCGTTTCATAGAGATTTCATTGTACTTGGGTACCTGATCTGGCCTTGTTGCCGGGACCCATTGCTTTTGCTTTCAGTAGCTTCTTCTAGGTTTTAGCTTCTCCCTATGTCTATCTTAAGGGGGGGTGTTAGAGTAATTGGACATTTACTTTATTAATTAAACAATATTTGTTTAATTACGTAAAGTTTCCTTTTAACTCTTTTTCACTTAAGCTAACATTAGGTACATAATAATTAATTACTTTATTAATTATTATTGTGCAAGCCTAGGGTTTTCCTTTTTAGGGTTTTCATCTATATATAGTTGAAAACTATCTTTTGTATCATTATTCATTTTACATTTTCAGGTGAATACATTGCTCCACATTCTTGAGCATTTCTTTTGTTGCTTCTCTTTGTTTCTCCTTGTAACAGGTTATTTGCTTGCAAAGATCTTTTGGACTTCTGTGGTGTTGTATCTTCTCAACTCCAACACAGAGAACTTGTGTAAAGATGGTGGAAAGAATAAATGGTAGAGTAAATGGCGCGCATGGAAATGCAAACCATGTTGTAATTGAAATGTTGAGAGGAATTGCTACTAGATTAGAAGTGGTTGAAACGACCCAAAGAAGAGGTCAACCAATTGATGATGTAAGTGATGAAGAAGTAGAAGAACAAGAAGAAGTTGCAAGAGAAGAGCAACCTAGCCTTGATCAAGGAGAAGAGAGGTTCATAAGAGCCCTAACCAGAGTAAACACTAAGCCACATTTTAATCCACCAGACTATAATGGTAATTTGGATTCAGATGAATTGTTGGATTGGATAACAAAAATGGAGAAATACTTTGATTTTGAATGTACCCCGAATGATAAGAAGGTGAAATTTGCCTATACAAAATTGAGAGGACTTGCATCCCTTTGGTGGGAACATTTGTAGATAGATAGAAAAAGAAAAGGAAAGGAGAAGATAAGGTTATGGGATCAGATGGTGAATAAATTGAAGACAAAGTTTATACCTACAGACTATCAGATTAGTTTGTTCAAGAAATTGCAGAACCTAAAATAAAAAGAATCAAGCGTGACAAAGTATACAGAGGAATTCTATAAGTTGAATATCAGATCTGGACATTTAGAAGATGAAATTGAACAAGTAGCCAGATATGTGAATGGTTTGAGGTCATGTTGTTATGTGACTTTTTCCCCAAGAGAAGATAAATATATAAATAAATCTCTGGAATTAAAAGGGAGATAGAAAATAAAGGATATTATGATCCTTTGGTTAAAAGAGAGTTTAATAAAGAATACTTATAAACACTCTTTAAAGAAAACAAGAATAATTATTTATTTAAATAATTATTAGAAGGCAACCTTTTGTGAAAGGGTGTGATGGTTTGAAAATCACCCCTTAAAAGGATATATAAATCATTCATGTGAGAATGGGGAGGAACATTCAAGAAGGGAGAAAACTTAAGGAAGAAGAACAACCAAGGAAGAAGGAAGTGGTTGGTGAGCTATGGACAGGATAGAGAAGGGGCACATCTATAGTGTGTGTCCAACCTGGGGTACAAGTGCGTGCACTCAGGACGGTCCTGGTCAGGGCATGGTTTTGTGGCATGAGTGTTGAGCATTGTTCCAGTGGAACCAGCACTCATGTAGAGCAGCAAAGTACGCTTTCCTCCTAGACTGCTCCATGGCAAGAGCCAGTACCACTGTCATATTCCTAGGGGTTGAGGATGGACCCACGGTGTAGTATGGGATGCACTGAATCCTCTCCCCATTTGTCCAATGGTGCATAAAAATTGGAGGAAAGATAGGACCCACGATGTAGTGAGCAATACATCGATATTCTTTCTATCCGGGATGCATTATGGACATGTTGTTGAGTATTTTGTCATTGGTGTGAAGGCATTTGAACTGAGAGTGGATTTTGCAATATTATTATTCAGATAAGTATTAAAACCATTGAATCTAAATTATATTGAGAATATATATATGATTTTGGTGTTAATGTATATGAATTATATGAATGTGCATTCTATTTATTAGGTTAACTATCTATTTTGGAATTTCTTAATAAACTCACACATATTATCTTTTGCATTGATTATTTGCATCCATTTTAAGAATATTGTAGTTTTTTTTATCTTTGTTCGAATATTTAATCTACTAAATCTGCTGGTAAAACTTAAATAACTTTGGAGGAAAAGTGACATTACATTTTGGTATCAGAGCCTAATGATCAAGCCTTCCTATATTTAAAATTTTCTTTATGCTTTTATAAAAAGCCTTGAATATTAAACTCCACATATATTACTAGCATTATACCTTCACCTTAACTTATAAAGTCTGTTCATATGCTAATATTGATTTCTTCATTAAAATTTTTGAATCATATATCTATATGCATATCCATGTTTAAGATTTTGGTCAAGATTAATATTGCTTTAGAATAACCTTTTTCACCTAGAGTCAATTTAAAACATTATGTTCATGACTTATTAAATGGAATTTTTGTATATACATTCAAATATGATATTGACCTATTAATTCATAATCTTCTTGAAATTACCAACATTTAAAATAAAATCATTTAAACATACCTTAATTCAGAGTTTCAAAACTATTTGCCCATCTTGAAAACTTATCAATTTGTTATGTCTATTAATTTGAATCCACACACCATTAACCTTCTATTATATATCATGTAGTAATAGATATCTTCTTATAATCCACCATAGACTATCAATTATCCACATTTATTAGTATCCAAAAAACAAAAAACAAAATATGACTTGTGATTACGAGATTACTAATTGATATTTTCTTCTCAAACTTTAATCTATTCAATTTATCAAAAAAAAAGAAAATCAAAATCAAAAACCATTTTTTCTATAAATTTATTACATATATATTGAAATCCAAATTTTTTTAAAAAAATCACCTCCAAATTTTCCTAACTGGTTTATGAAGAAGCCCAAAAAAATAAAATTGAACCTATTTTGCACTCTCACGAATGCGCGAAGTTAGCCCTAACGACTACTGATACGTTTCCCCTAATATCTTCCTCTATATTTTTTTCCTTTCCTCCACATTCTACCTTACTCTCCATATACTTTTTATCCTTAAATGACCATTCATCTCTTAAGGGACATAACGAATGCTAACTATGGAAAATTGGAGTTACCTTATCTTCATAAATCATAGTTAAAAAGGAGCGACTTTATGAAAACGTCACTTAAGAAAATCTCGATCTTAATTGAAAAAAAAAATGCATGCATAATAATAAGAATAGTAATAGTATTTATTCCTTTAAAAGATGGCCTCTTTAGTATCGAGGCATTCTTCTTCTCTTTTATTTAATAAAGGAAAGTTACTTATGAAATTTATTAAGGATATAATTTTTTTTTTAATAAATGATATAATTAAAATTAATGTGTAAGATAAACTTAATTAAAAATCTAATCATTTATGTTTTTATATAAATGTTATATTTTATAAAAAATATAAATATATATATTTAGTGATTATTAATATAAATTTATAAATTATATTATTTTAAATATTTATCAATAATATTTATAAGGATGTAATTTTATGTTTATATAGATCATAGTTTAATTTGTTCAAATTTTTAGATGTGTGTATCAATAACATAAAAATGCTATTGACAATATCATTCAAATGTACAAACTTCTTTATAAGCATACTTGTTAACAAATTTTATTCATCTTCTCACCTTTGCCTTTAGTTGACAAAAAAAATAAAATTATGCAATAGATTTATTTACTCTAGTATATAATACTGTATTCTACATCTCTATAGATAAACATTCTTTTGATATAGAATATTTACCTGATGGGAAGATTACGAGTGTCAGCTTAACTTTTTCTAATGGAGAAAATTTTATTATTTTTTATGATATAAATTTATTATTATCAATCTACTTCTCTAGTAGGGAACTTCTACTTCTCTAAATTGTTGCTTAATCTTATTTATCAGGCCAAACAATCACCTACGAACTTGAAAAGGTTATCCAATTACAATAAGAAAAACTTGGTAATTCACTCATATAAATCCAACTATTTGATGGTTGATGAAACTCTGGAAGAATTAATTTATACATCATATGATCTTGAATAAACTTGAGAATAGATTTAGAAATATAAAAACAATCTTCTATCAACTAGCATCCTCTTTTACAAGGAATTTTTTCTTCATATTAAGATAGTATCATGTCAACTTATTTTTGTTTAGCTTTGTGTCTATTTTGAGAAAATACTTTTATCATATTTGATATGTCTATTTTAAGTTACATTATGGGCCCATAACCCACAGGTCCTTGGATTCATATCTTAAACTTGTAAAATTGACATTGTGTTTTGAGTTAGTGAGAATGACACCATGTTATTATAAGATATAAAATCAAATAGACTCATAAGCTTAGGCATGAGGATATGATGAAACTTATAGGGGGGAGAGACTCTCTATTCCAACCTTTTCCATGATATGCAAGTAGGTTATGTGATATTTAAATCTTTCACATGTTTCTTTTATAAATCATTTTAATGAATTTCCTATGCTGTCAAACCTATAAGCAAAAGCAAAAATAAGGTTATTGAAGATTCATATCAATAATTTGTACTTTGTTAGTTGACTTGATCAACCCATTAACCTTGTACAATTGCCTTATACTAAGATTATTGATTTTGATACATGAAAATAGGATATTTATGAATACCATCTTGAAATGTATGTTGAGTTTATAGATTACTTTTTTATAAATTATGAGCTACCACATAGTATCAATTAGACACGCATAGTAATTATTGTGTGATTACATTGTAATACTTTCATAATTTAAAGAAATTACATGAGTAAGTAGAATGATAATGTTGAAGGATATGAGGTTAAGTATATAATTATCTTTTGAATTATAAATTCATGATATATTTCATAAGACATCTATATAGTTATCATCATAATTTGGATTGAAAAAGTGATCTTATTAAAATTACTTGTAAATTTGTAGAAGAAAATAATGTAGATAATGTTAGGAATAAGGTGTCTCAACCTTGGATAATTCCTATTCTTATTATTTGTTTTGTAAAATGTATTTCTTGCAAATAATGTAATTAAGTGTGAGTGTACATGTCTAGTTTGCATGTTGATGTGTCACTCCACTTAATGTGTCGGCATCTTGAATTGTGTGTAAGGAGATCATGGCTGAAACGGTTATGACGGATTCCTATGACACGTAAGAGCTATGTCTGGAAGATTCAATGACAGGTGAAGACATGTGGCAACTGATAAAGTTGAGTACTGTACACTCTTCCACGATATTTTCTCGGAGAATGGTAAAACCCTAATACAGTTATCTTCGGAAGTTGCCCTAAAAGGGAAGCGCATGATATAAGCGTTTTTTAGGGTTGCGAAGATTTGTGATGTGAGTGTATTGTTGGAACGTTTTTTCATGCTGCCGCATTTTGTCTTCAAGAGTTGGAAATCTCCTGAAAGAACTTGCATTGCAAGTGTGTTGTAACCGTTGTGTTGAAGATAATACATTGTGCAGGTTTTGGAGTGCTGGGGTTTTTTACCGAAAGGTTTTCCCCAGGGTAAATCATTGTGTCATTCTTCATTTTCTGTATGTATGGTATATTGCTGCAATATCTTTGTTAAGTAGATTAACGAATCTGAAATTGTAAGGGTTTAAAACGAATTTGCACCATACTTTCCTTAAGAGATTAGTGTAGGAAGCTGTTTCCGCACCTGAGTTTCCTTACAGATAAAGTAAGTATTATGAAAAATACAAGCATTCAATGTCAGCATCTTCAAATACTGATTGTGTGCTCTATTGAGTTGTAATGCAGATGCATCTTGTGCTACTGAGGATAGTAGTTAATTTACAGGGAGAGAATTGTTATGTGACTTTTTCCCCAAGAGAAGAGAAATATATAAATAAATCTTTGGAATTAAAAGGGAGATAGAAAATAAAGGATATTATGATCCTTTGGTTAAAAGAGAGTTTAATAAAGAATACTTATAAACACTCTTTAAAGAAAACAAGAATAATTATTTATTTAAATAATTATTAAAAGGCAACCTTTTGTGAAAGGGTGTGATGGTTTGAAAATCACCCCTTAAAAGGATATATAAATCATTCATGTGAGAATGGGGAGGAAAATTCAAGAAGGGAGAAAACTCAAGGAAGAACAACCAAGGAAGAAGGAAGTGGTTGGTGAGCTATGGACAGGACGGAGAAGGGGAACATCTATAGTGTATGTCCAACCTGGGGTACAAGTGCGTGTACTCAGGATGGTCCTGGCCAGGGCATGGTTTTGTGGCATGAGTGTTGAGCATTGTTTCGGTGGAACCAACACTCATGTAGAGCGGCAAAGTACGCTTTCCTCCTAGACTGCTCCATGGCAAGAGCCAGTACCACTGACTTATTCCTAGGGGTTGAGGATGGACCCACGGTGTAGTATGGGATGCACTGAATCCTCTCCCCATTTGTCCAATGGTGCATAAAATCTGGAGGAAAGATAGGATCCACGATGTAGTGTGCAATACATCGATATTCTTTCTATCCGGGATGCATTATGGACATGTTGTTGAGTATTTTGTCATTGGTGTGAAGGCATTTGAACTGAGAGTGGATTTTGCAATATTATTATTCAGATAAGTATTAAAACCATTGAATCTAAATTATATTGAGAATATATATATGATTTTGTGTTAATGTACATGAATTATATGAATGTGTATTCCATTTATCAGTTTAACTATGTATTTTGGAATTTCTTAATAAACTCACACATATTATCTTTTGCATTGATTATTTGCATCCATTTTAAGAATATTGTAGTTTTTTTTTAATCTTTGTTCGAATATTTAATCTACTAAATCCGCTGGTAACACTTAAATAACTTTGGAGGAAAAGTGACATTACACATGTATTCAAGATGAGATCAGTGTGATTAAGTTGTTGAGTATGGAAGAGGTGTATCAGTGTGCCCTAAAAGTAGAGGAGAAGCTGAATAAAAGACATGAATAGTGACAAAGAGGAAGAGGTGGGAGATTTCAGAGAGGAAAAATATTTATTGGAGGAGGCAGAGGAACCTTTGCAGATCAGAATAAGGAGGTCAATAAGAGTGAAAATTCATACTGAAGAGATGATGGAAACTCTTACAGGATATGGTGGCTATAGAAATGAAGGATATAGAAAAGATGATAGAGGACAAGAGAAAAGATTATTCAGGGGAACTTGTTTTTGTAAGTGTGAATAAGTAACAAAGGTAAAACACACTTCTTAATGAAACATTATATCAAAGATTCAACAAATAAACTATTCTAAATCAAGAATCTACTGAAAGCGTCTCATTGTTTCCTATCTCTAAAGATTATTAAATCAAGAAGCTCTCATATTTAGTAAGACACTATGACTGTTAAAATGCTAATTTAAAGAACGAAATGATGCTAGATACAATGATCTAATCCTATATGATAATATCTAAATGATAAAAGGAAGCTAATTTAATCTATTACTGACATGAAAACTATGATGAAAACTATAGTATGTAGTCGTGAAATGAAATCTACTGCTATTGCTAAAATGCTTGATGCTTGATGCTTGATGTTTTCTTGCAAAGTAAGTTTGCATAAAGTTGGGATCCATTATTTGTTGTACAGGGCTGTATTTATAGATTTCCTAGTAGCACATTTGCACAGGGGCAGCAAACAGAGGCCTGGATTCAATTTGGAGGATAAAATGGTGAGAGATTGAAATGCTGGAGCTGATTATGGGAATGGTTCCTCCCCATGAAAACACTAGGCAAGAGGATAGGAAAGATCAGAGGGAGATGATTGAGAGGATTTCCTGCAAGCTTTCTCGTGAATGCCATTTGCATTAAATTAGACATAATTTAGACATTTGATGTCTAATTTGATAGGTGAGTGAAAATAGAGGAATATGCCTTTATTTAAATATTTGATTTATTTAAATTAGCAAAAAAGGGAATAAATAATTTAATAAAACAAACTATAGAAGTTATTTATTAAATTAAAATAGAAGAAATATGATAATTAAACAATAAGTATTCAACCTTTGTTTAATTAATTTGAACGATGTGATTAAGATAGAATAAATAGGGGAATTTGATAATTAAATAAAACAAAGTATTTTTTTTTTTAATTTAATTAAGATGAAATAATAAAAGAACTAGAAGAATTTAAATAAGAATGTAAATGTGAACTATATAAATAAATATTTCTATTTATTCAATAGTAGAGGAATTTAAGGTAATTAATCAAATAAGTTGTATTTAATTAATTAGATTCTCTAGACCAATTTTAGGTGTATACATTTTGACCCTCTTTGAAGTGATGTGTTTACACATTGCTTCAAAGAAAATTTTGCTACTGCTGCTAGCATTGACGAAAAAAATTCAGTATATCCCAGATGCCCCAGACATTGATTTTTTAGGTGTTTAATGATAATATGCCCCCTTGAGAGATAAATTGATTTTTCTTTTAATTTTTTTTTCAGAAAATTTCAAATTTTTATGATTTGTGATGATTTGATGAAGTTTTGATGGTAAAATAATTTATCTCCCAATAATTGATGTAAAAAATTTGTCCCTGGATGAATTTCAATTAATCTCTCAATAAAATTAATTAAAATTTTAAAAATCCCACCAAAATCCACCTTTAATAACCTATAAAAGGTCAAAAAGTGTCATTTTCAAATTCATTTGTGCATTTGTCCTTTGAGATCTTTGTGAGTTAGAGATATTTGAGATACTTGGAGCAAGATGCCGATCCCTTACCACCCCACCGGTTCGAGCGAGTGCGATGTCATCAGCGTCCGACAACCTACGGACCTCTGGTATGTACCCCTAGACCTCCTCATAATTCGTGTTTTTCTCGTATTTCATTTTTCAAAATTTTCATAGTTTTAGTGCTTCAAGAATGCGCTGTAGTGCTTTGACACTCCGGTGTAGCACTTTTAGGAACTGTTTTAGCACTTCGATGAATTAGCGCTTCAATTAGATATTTTAGTGCTTTGGTAGGTTAGTTTAGCGCTTTGAAAATATTAGCGCTACGATAGGATAATTTAGCATTTCGAGAAGATTAGCGCTATGATATGATAGATTAGCGTTATGATATGATAGATTAGTGCTTTAATTGGTTAATTTAGCGCTTCAAGGATGTTAGCGCTTCAAGCAACTGTTTCAGCGCTTTGACCTCCCAAAATAATGCTTTGAATGATATGGCGCTTTGAAAAATTGTTCTAGTGCTTTTGATTGATAAAATGGCGCTTTTGATATTTTAGCGCCTTGAATGCCTATTTTAGTGCATCCAAGTCAGATTTGCAAAATTTGTCAAATTTTGTCCTTGATTTTGTTGATTCCGATTATGTTAACCCTTTGACTTGATATGATTTGATGATCTAATAACCTTGATTATTTTCAACCTCATGATGATTGATTTCGATGATTGATAGACAAGAATTATCCTCATGATAGGTGAGTAATAATCTTAATTGTGATGAAATTCATGCTAGGCGAGGTTGATTTTGATAAAATTGACCTCATGTTTAGGTGAAGTACAATTTAGATTGATAATGACGCCCTCATGATATGTGAGGTTTGATGATGCTTTCTCATGAATTTTGATAAAAAATTCACACCAAGAGCTGATTAGATTTGATAGGATAATTGACATGTGATATTTGACATAGTGTACTTATTTTGAACATTTCATGATGATAGGAGCCTCTGGATAACCTCCAGATTCGAGAGCGTTTCCCATGGACATTTGACTTGATTCCACAACTGACACCAAATGAGACACAAATTATTGTTCAGTGTGGACTTGCTTCTCTTCTTGACATGCCCCAGATTAGGATTAATCAAGGTATTCTCACAACTTTAGCCGAGCGGTGGCATAGTGATCATAACACCTTCCACTTACCCACTGGCGAGATGACTATCACCCTAGAGGATGTCTGGCGTATTTTGCGGATACCATTTTTTGGAGAGATCGTCGTGTATGATTCATAGGAGGTGGGTGGGACAGATGCTCTTCATAGAGTCTTTCAGGATGAGCATATTGCTGGGATGTGGAATCCATGGTGGGAGATGGTGGATTCCTATGCCACCTTACCTTCAGTTCTGGCAGGATTTATTGGAGGGTTCCTTTGTCCTGATCGCAAGTCAAAGGGACTATTTGTTGGGTGGGGCCGTGTTCTTGAGAGTATGATCGTGCATGGGACTTGATATGCTTGGGGTATGTGCATGCTGGCACATCTACATCATGACTTGCATTCAAATGTTTATTTGAGCGGGCACAGTTTATCATCGGGAGCTACTTTTCTTTAGGTTTGGGCGTGGGAGAATATTAGTGTCACTCGACCACTGCTAGTATGAGATAGGCCTGATACTAGGCCATATGTTTTTAGATACAAAGGGCGACTTACCTAGTCTAGGATGGGTAATTTGGAGCATTGGAGGCACATATTGGATGACTTAGAGGCAGTGACATGGCATCTGTATCTGGATTGCGAGCATTGGGATGAGGATGATGCAAAGATGGGTTATATGTGTGACTCTATGTACTTGATTGGCAGGACCCGCTCCATCTTAGAGATATTTTTACTGTAGAGGGTCTACAAACAGTATGGTATTATTTAGTGCATGCCCCAAGGTGTTGCACATTATGCCCGACGTCAGAGTGATACAGCAGATTGGGGGCCATGTTTGTCATATGATATTATTGTGGAGGGATACCGTGCATTACAACCTTCAGCCTGGGATAGACGACGTGATATCATAGAGGCACCAATGACTGAGGAGTATGTTGCTTATCTTGCATTACATCCCTGCCCTCAGATCACTATTCTCAATGAGCCATCACCACTACTCATAGAGGAGGATGTTGCTGTTGCACCTAGTAAGTGATGAAGACAAGTGGAGGAGCAGGCTATAAATGTGGAGGCAGAGGATGTTGGTGGAGAGGAGGATGTTGATATTGAGGAGGAGGGTAGTGGTGAGGGGGATGATAGTGGTAGTGAGGATAGCGATAGTGAGGAGAGTACCAATGGAGAGAGAAATGGTGATGAAAGAGATGATGGAGGGGATGGTGGAAAAGGTGTTGTAGCAGGCAGTATAGGCCCATCCACTAGTGTGCCTCGTAAGAGGCGAGTAGTGGAGTCATCTTCTTTCGTTCATCAAACATAGATTGCCTTCCTCCAGGTACAGATTCAGACTCTGTAGGGGCAACTTGTTCAGGCATAGGGCTTACTTGTGCAGAAATAGATGCAGCTACAGACTTAGGCTTAGGCTCACGCACAAGCCATGACACAGTTACAGGGATAGTTGGCATCTGCGTAGACACAAATGGGTACATTGACAATTGAGAGAGACAGTGCCAGGCAGATTACAGAGTAGGCTTAGATGATTGCAAAGAGATTACAATAGATTGCCGATGGTACCATTGTATTTGATTATATGAGAGAGGTTCTACATGTGGGCCAAGAGGCTGAGTTTTATAGAGGTCATTATGATGATGTAGTCCCTGGTGAGCGGATAGTGAGTTATGCCCCTTCACAATCAGGCAGGACACATAGCAGGACTGTCAGTGAGGGTGTGTCCCAGCCTCCTCGTAGAGATCCAGGAGGTTCCGATCCATCTGGTGGTGGTGGAGGTACTAGTCCTACGAGGCTTGCACCGTCTGGAAACAACAAATCCTAGCTGTTTTTATGTGATTTTGTGATATTTTTGAGACATGTACACTTTGATACAACCAGTTTTTGATGATATATCTTTTTTTATTTCAGACTTCATCGTATACTTGACATTTGATGTTTTTTTAATGATTTATATGATATTCAGTAGACTATTATTGATCTATTATGGGTTTTATTATGATTCTATGATGGATGCATTTATTATCCATGTTCTATATGCCATGTGATGATTTACTTGATTCTAGATGATCATGTGATATGCTATGGTTAATGATGTTCTGTATGAATGAATGATGTATGGATGTATGTTTTTATGTTGATACAAATGTAAAAATAGATGATGTAAATAAATAAATGACAATGATGTATGATATAACTTATGAATTGATGATATGATGTAATAATGATAAATGAAATGATGAATGATATGGTGCAATGAATATGATAATTTGATGGATGAATTAAAATAATGTATCTTGATAATGTATTGATAATAAAATGTGAATGGATAATGTGACGACTTGATGTAATTTGATGGATGAATGAAATGCAATGATATGATTTAGTTTTGAATTTTTCTTTTAGAACTTTTATATGATATGGAGAAATATGATATGATGAATGCAAAATGATTTGATTAAAATGTATGAATGATGAATAGAAAATGCTTTCTAATGTGAAAATAAATAAAAAATGTTGATGCAACTACATGGTTACGATCATGTTTTTTTTTATGTCAAGTATACTCAGTCTTTTATGAGAAAATGATAATCATCACTTTGAATTTTTCATAAATTTTTGTAACAAATACTCTGCAGATGTTTAAAACTATTTATGAATGCAATCTAATTTTATTATGCAACTATATGCAAAAATATTGGCATTCTAATAGTACTTTTGGTGCTTTGTATCATCATAGAGCTTTAAAAATGTTGAAAGTGAGTACAAGCTTCAAAGTTATATTTCAGACTAATGACGACTTGAGTATTACTCTCATGATTTTTGATATTGCAAGCGGACACAAGAATATAGGTATAATTGAACCAAGATGACCTGAACATTTCTTGCGTAAACAGACAAGGATCAATCATTTTAGTGTGTGAATTCCAAATGTCATCAGTGATACATTTGTAGAGCACATCCCACGACAATTCACACATTAAATAATTGATTCACAAACATCAAACAAATGAAAAGACCATTCTTCTTCCTAGCTTCTCTAGTTCAATTCATCATCAAGTTGCTCTAAAGAAATGATAACAAATAATCGAAAATACAACATATCCAACCTTTACTTAAAGTGTTTCAATCATTATTCAGATTAGATCATCCATCTTGATTTTGTGATGTTTTTGTTATTTTATGAGATTTTGGATCCAACCTAACCTAAAGACCTATCCTAGGGGCCTTAGGGGTTGATCAAAGATTAGCCATGCCTACGTTATACACACAAAGACCATGTAGTTCAACTGACACAGACTCATGTTTTTGACTTTTTGAGACTGACTCTTTTGACTTTGTTTTTGGATTTTCTATTTTGAAATGGATGTCTAAATGTGTTTATGATGGTGATTGATGTTCCAGTCGGTTGTGTTTCAATAATTTTTTTTGTTTCATTTTTGCCAAGCTCGATATTTTATTGCCCCTAGTGATGTGTAGATGTTTCCCCCAAGCTAGGTGAGACATGAATATTTGCAATGATATGATAATGGATGCAAAGTGATGATGAATTAAAAACCATGACATGTATCTAAATAGATGGAAAGATGGTTAAATCACAAATAGAAACTGTTTCTAGGTTTTCACTATATGTTTTTATTGCACTTTTTCATATTTTTATGATTTTTTTTGTATTTTTCTCTTTTCTCATTTTTTTGCATTTTTCTATTACCAAGACGCTTGTTTGCCAGGTTTTCATCAAGGAAACCATTTTTCAGAAGTTTGAAACGTGCACTAGGTGATTTAGGTGTAGAATCTTCTGAGATGGATGTTGTTGAGAGGTTCATCAAACAAATCCCCTTCAGGTGTTGATAGTTGATAAATGCTTGATCCATAAACTGATATGATGACAAAGGGACCTAGCCAATTAGGTTAAAACTTCCCTTTCTTTTCTCTATCTTGTTGATTTCTATGGTTCTCTTTTAGGACCAAATCACCAACCTAAAAGACTCTAGGCTTTACCCTATGATTGTAGCTTCTGTACATTCTTTTTTGATATGTCGTTAGATGATTGACTGCTTGTTGACGATGCTCATCCAGCAATTCCAGTTCTTGTATCCTAGACACTCTATAATCCTCATATGAAATGATTCCCTTTAGTGACACATGAAGTGATGGAATCTCTACCTCAATGGATAGTATGGCCTCTGATCCATATACCAAGGCATATGGTGTAGCTCCTCTCGGTATTCTGAAGTTGGTTCTATAGGCCCATAATGTAGGATTAAGCTGAACATGCCAATCACACCCAACATCATTAACCATTTTCTTGAGTATTTTTAGAATTGCCTTGTTAGAGGCCTCTACCTGGCCATTTCCTTGAGTATGGTGTTGAGAAACGATGTTGGATATAGAACTTTTCACACAATTCTTGGATGTCCTGGTTTTTAAATGGTCGTCCATTATCAGTGATAATGGACTGAGGTATGCCATACCGATAGATTATGTAGTTCAATATGAAAGATGGGATCTATTTTCCAGTGATGGTTGTGAGAGGAACTGCTTCTATCCATTTTGTAAAGTATTTTGTCGTTGTGATTATGAACTTGTGACCATTGGATGAAGACGGATTTATCTTTCCTACCAAGTCCAGCCCCTATTGATAGAAGAGCCATGTTGATGTGAATGGGTGTAATTCTTGTGCTAGTGCATGGATCAAATTACTATGAATCTGACACTTTTGGCACTTCTTGACAAACTGATAAGATTCCTTCTCCATACTTGGCCAGTAAGACCCCAAACAAAGGAGTTTATTTGCTAGAGTTATCCCACTTGAATGAGTTCCACAAATACCTTCATGAACCTCACATAAGGCTATCTCAGATTCATTATGTTCTAAACATCAGAGAAGAGTACCATCTAGACCTCGATAGTAAAGTATGTCAGCAATTAATGTATGTCAGGCGGATTGGCGGATGAAGTTACGTTTTTGGTTTTTAGAAAGATCAAGAGGAAGGATGTTGTATTTTAGGTACGCATAGGTATTTTCATATATGAAGGATTCAACGACATCTAAATGGTATATGGTTTGGGATTCTGAACTATTATAAGAAGGATTAGATACTTGTTCTACCATAAACTCATAACTACCATGTTTCTCTGGTAATTGCAAAAGAGAAGCAATTGTCACCATAACATCTATTGCTTTGTTTTCTGCCCTTGGAATTTGCTCAAATTTGATATTGACAAAGTATTGTTTGAGATCATCAATCAACTGCTTATAGGGAATCAAATTCTCATCTTTCATCTAATATTCATCATTTACTTGATAAATAACTAGTTGAGAATCCCCATATACTTGTAACTCTATGATTTTCCATTCAATTGCCACTTTGACACCAATGTTTAATGCCTCATACTCTACCACATTATTGGTACATGGAAACATTAGGCTATAAGACTTTGGGATGGTGTGTCCTTGGGCTGTAATGAACAATATTCCTACACTAGATCCTCTTTGTGTATATGATCCATCAAAGTAAAGTATCCATTGTTGTGTTGTTACCATAAGAATGTTCGCATTAGGAAATTCCATTGTCATAGGATGATCATCAGTTAAAGGAGCTTCGGCTAATTGTTCAGCGATCACTTGACCTTTGATGGCTCTCCTTTCCACATACTAAATATCAAACTCACTTAAAATCATGACCCATTTGGCCAGTCTACTTGTTAAAGCAGCCTTACTGAGTAGATATTTTAACGAGTCAATTTTTGCTATGAGCCTAACTATGTGAGTCAACATGTAATGCCACAATTGCTATGTAGAAAATACCACTGCCAAACAATATTTCTCAATGAAGGTGTAGTTTATTTCATAGCCATTCAAAGTTCTGCTGATGTAGTAAATGGTTTGTTCCCTTCCTTCATAATCTTCCCGTGCCAAGAGTTCTCCTAAGGAAATATTCGTTGTTGCAATGTATAGTATTAAAGGTCTTCCTTTTGTAGGTGGCATGAGAATAGGTGGTGATATCAGATATTGACTTATTCGGTTGAAAGTTGTTTCACACCCTTGATCCAATTTGAATAAAACATTCTTATGCAATAGATGATTAAAGGGGTGACTTTTGTCTGCCAACTAGGAGATAAATCTCTTGATTGATTGTAGCCTGCCTTGTAGCGACCTTAGTTGACTGATATTTTTGGGTGGTGGCATTTCCATTATTGCCTTTACCTTTGTTGGATCTACTTCAATACCCTTTTTTGAGACTATGTATCCTAAGAGTTTTTTTGATGTAATCCCAAAGACACATTTTTTTGGATTTACTTGGACATTGAAATTTTCTAGCCTTGTGAAAATTTTGCCCAAGATATCTAGATGTCCTTGTTTGGAATATGATTTTTCTAGGATATCATCCACATAATCCTCATAAAGGTATGCATCATATCATGGAAGATAGTGGTCATTGCTCTTTGATAAGTTGCCCTTGCATTCTTCAACCTGAAGGGCATGAAATTCTAGCAAAAGGTTCCCCATGGACATGTGAATGCAGGTTTCTCCTAGTCATCAGGTGCTATCTTGATTTGGTTGTAGCTGGAGAAACCATCCATTATTGATAACATGGCATGCCCTGCTATTAAGTCCACAATGATATTGATGTTGGGTAAGGGGAAATAATCCTAGGGATATTCCTTATTCAGATCTCTGAAATCTGTACATATTCTGATGCTATTGTCTGGCTTTGATACAGGCACAATATTTGATATCCATTCAACATAATCGATATACCTGATGAATCCTGCATCCAATAACTTCTTCAACTCAACTTTTACCATCAATGCGATATGTGGATGCATCTTCCCTAATTTTTGTTTTATAGGTTTGATTCCAGTAGGAAGAGACAAATGATGCATTAAAAGATTTGGATCTAAACCTGGCATATCAGAGTATGAATAAGCAAAGTTAATGCTTCTTTCTTCAAAGAACTTGATAAATTCAGGTCTTTCTTGTTCCATCATAGATGCTGCTAGATGTAAAATATTTTCTTTTTCTTTTGTACCAGTTTTTACAGACTATGTAGGCTCCACTAGAACTAATGACCTTTCATGATAATGCTTCAGAAGGGTGTCAAATCTCACATCTTTCAGTGCCTCAAAGAGGTTTTCACCATCCAATGCGTTCTTTATTTTTCCTTTTTCAAGATCTAATGCTGTCATAGAATGGTTTTCACCATTAGATCCATTATTCTTGTTTTTTTTTTTTTGCAACTGAAAGATTTGACACCCTCTTGTCCAACCGCGTTGTTATGAAATTTATGGATAGAACTTGTATCAGGTTCATCACAAGAAAGGAAATTTATGATAGCATCATCATTTGCAAAGATGGGTACATTTAAAGGTTCAATTGGTTCCCATTTGATGAGTTCGGGATGGATTAGGGGAAGAAAGTCATTAGGTTGACTTGGGTCAATGGCGATAAGGGTTCAGATAGTTATGTCATCAAATTTTTTATTAGGGATGTCGAGATCTATGATGTTACTTTCCTTGGGATTATCTAGTTCACTCGATGTCTATTCATCCTCACTTGAGTCATTGATATGTTGCGATTCTAATACAAGTGGTCTAGACCCTGAGCTCTGTCCCTCCTCACGTGTAGGTGCATATTTTTTTATGACATCAATTTGGACATCTATGTAAGATACTTCAGAATATAGATCCCATTCATATTCATTAGAATTTGTTTCAGAGCCATCTCTCATTTGAAGGATGTTTTCAACTGCCCTTTTTGTCATTTCTCTTTTTGCTTCCTCTGAGTAACCCAATCCTATATTGTCTTTTGGTTGAAGTGTAAGAGGCTGAATGGGTTCTATGATGCCTCCTTTTCTTTTTCCAACAGGTCCTTGTCCCTCATAACCCATTTTCTCTAAAATAGTTTTTCCCTTTCCATACTTATCTGCCTTGATGCTAATGTTTGTTGATGTCAATGCTTCTTCATCTTTGTACAACCAATCGAGGATAGCTTTGTCTTCTGATTCATCCTCTATAGTACCAAATTTCACAAATCGCTCATCTAGAATCATGGCAGGTTGTGATGGTTTTCGTTTTATCATTGATGGTTTTCCATATGACTTTGGAGATGACATCAATTGTGAAAGATTAAGAGACTGCTCAATAGAATATTGTCCCATGCCTTTGTCCGTTAGCTGGACCTTTTCTTGGAATTTTTGTGATAGAGAATTTAGAGGATCCTTATTGTCTATTAATGTAGATTCAACAACACTTGTATCTTTTGATTTATCTTTTTTCTCAACCCACTTGGATGTAATGTTTGGATTTTTTTCACCATATGATGAATTTGAAGTGCATCCTTCCCTATTGTGAGGCACAAAGGTGTCTGGAGAAGTTCGGAGTGTGTTACAATGTTGAGGATTGTTATAATTTGTTGATATAGTCACCTCTTGTCCATTAACTAGAAATTTCAAACACCGGTGATAGGTCGAAGGTACTGCCTGCATTTCGTGAATCCACAAATGTCCTAAGAGTATATTGTAGGTTAACTCTTTTTCTAGTACTTGGCATGCTATATTTTTCACCATTGGCCCCACTTGAATGGGAAACACAATAAATCCTTTAGAAGATCTCTCTTCTTCATCATAAACCTTTATTGTCATTTTTCTTTGGGCATCAATAGCATTATCTGAATACCCTAGTGCATGAATTAACGTTAAAGTACATATATTTAAACTAGATCCCCCATCTATTAGGACCCTTGTAACACGATGTTTGTGGATCAAAACTTCAATATGAAGGGAAGTGTTATGTGGATGGTTAAGTGACACATAATCCTATTCAGAGAATGATAGACAGTGTGGCATGGTCAAATGTCCCACCATAGCTTGGAATTGACAAAAATCTAGATTGTTGGGTATTGTGGTGGCTACAAGTGCTTGTTCTAAAACCTCTTTATGGGATGGTGATAGTTTAAGTAGTTCAAGTATTGATATTTGTGTCGGTATTTTATGAAGTTGGTCAACAATTTTGTATTGAATTGGAGGGGGAGTAGTGTTTTTAGATGCAACTCCCTTCAAAATAACCTTAGATTTCCCCCTTGTCGTTATGTTGACCGGTTGATAGTCTTGTCTTTCCCTAATTTTTAAAACATTTATCTGATTGTCAGATGAGTCTATGATCGGGATCAGATCTAGTGGTATAATGTCATTGGTTTTGTTTTGATCAATGTGATAACCAGTGACAATATCACTTTCTACTTCGGAAAGACAAAATATTGTGCTATCGTAAACGTGATTAATATTTTTTCCTTTACTGTTTGTAGAAGATGACTCTCCCTTTCGTAATTTGGTAAAGGATCTTTAAAGGCAGTATGACCATTTTTGTTTTGATGTCCCTCCACGTATACCTTCTTGTTGTCAATCATATCTTGCACTAGATGTTTTAATTCCATACAATCATTTGTCTTATGTCCCTTATTTTTATGGAAGTTACAATAATATGCATCATTCCACCAAGGTGGTTTGAATTTTGGATCCCAAAGTCTTGCTTCTTGTGTAGTGATAAGACCACTTGCAACAAGCTCCCTCATTTTTTATTCTAGTGTTTTGCCTAATGGTGTGAATCTATGCCAGTTTGATGATTTTTGATATGTTTGTGGTATTGATTCTCCATTGTTCAGATTATTATTTTGACTGACATTTGATGTTTTGGTCACTGTTTTGGTTTGTCTTTGCAGTAGAGGTCGTCAAGTTAAATACTGGATTTTCATTTTGTAAGTCATTTGTAGTTTCGTTGATCCCAGTATTTCCATTATTTTTCTATATAATTTAGGCTTGTCATTGTTGGCATATTAATTTGAGGAGTCGGTGTTGTTTGATTTTTCATTGTAGTGTTTGATCACCCCTCTTTTGACCAAAGCTTCTTCGATTTTAAGGCCATTTTCAATCAATTTTTTGAATGTTGGAGGACATTGTAATTCAAGCCTATAGCTCATCTCATCTGTCAGATTGTCTATGAATAACTCCATTTTCTCTTCCTTAGGTATGGAGCGAGGATACCTAGCAAATAGTCTTCAACATTGCTGTAGAAATGACAAGAATGTCTCACCTTTGTTTTGCTTCATGTTGTAGAGGTCCTTTATTGTGACATCATGTTGGATGTTAAGGGAGTATTGTGATATGAACCTGTTGACTAGCTCTTCAAAAGTTCATATTCCTGCTTGTAGTTTGGAAAACCATTCCATACATTGACCTCCTAAGCTTCTCAAAAATAACCTCATTAGGTAAGTTTCTTCTTGCGCAAATTCTAAGCTCATGGTCCTGAATTCCATTACATGGTCGATTGGATCTGTCTTACCATTATATTTGTCATATTTTGGGAATTCGTAGTGTCTAGGGAATGGTATCATATCAATACTTCGATCAAAAGGATAAGGACAAATGCCTTGTAATGGATACCTTTTTATGTTTCCTTTCTACATATCTTGTAGTTGTTGTTGCAAGTTTTGCATCTGATGTGTTAGGGCCACAACCTTATCAGTTTTTTGCATATCTTGTGTGTGTTGTGGTGTTTCAATTTCATTTTCTCTAGGTGTTTCCTTTAATCGATCGACATCAAAATATTTTGGAAGTTTGGCACCTGATTCAGTTAGCATTAAGAGATATTTTTCCATGTCTTGCTCTAAAATTGTTTCCATAAATTTATGGAATTTTGGATCTTGTTGGGCTGTTTGTATGCCTTATATTGTTATTTCATTCTTGTCATTTTGATGTAATCTATTCCAAGGATTTTCTTCTGCCATGATGTTTGATGTTTCAAGTTCTTTTTCAAGAGTCTTTGTCTTTGTAAGCTTGTGAATATTGGCATACAAGTGTTTGTTTTTCCCACTACTAAACTTTGATCTTCTTTGTTTGGATGAGTGTCAAATGAATCTTAAGTAAGTCAAATAGGATGATATATCCTATTGATGAGACTAGGTTAAAAATTAGATTACTATGCCTTGTTTCGTGATAGTAGGATGATAATATATTGATGAAGAAACTTAGCCTAAGACCAAGATTTTGATTTGATTTGTTTGACACTTTATAATTTGAAAGATCTCGGTTCAAGTTTGAAAAGGCTTTTAACTTGTAGAAACCTATCTATTTCTAGTTTTAGACAGTGTCTATATTGAAAAGATACTTCTGGCTAATAAAAACCCAATTTAGATGTTAACCAATCTGATAGATGTGTTTGGAAGCTCTCTATTTTTTTTCTTTTTGGAAGCACTAAAATAGAGTGTAGAAGCGCTAAAATAGACTATGGAAGAGCTATTTTATAAGTGATAAAACAAAGTGCGAAAGCACTATGACAGTCTGCAGAAGCGCTATTTCACAAAAGCGCTAAAACAGAGCTTAGAAGTGCTGAAAGAGAGGGTGTAAGTGCTCCTTTGAATTCAAAAGCGCTAAAACAGACCTCAGAAGTGCTAAAACAAACTTTAGAAGCACTATAACAAAGTGTGTAAGCGCTAAAATAGTGATGTCTGGTTTTCTACCCATGAAGGGATTGATTTTCGGGAATTTTAATTTTTGAGAAGATACCTCCACTAGTATTTTTCTGATGTTGGATGACAAGCCTAATGATTCTAATGTTTTTCTCTATTGTAAAAATTGATCAGATCTTTCAGAATATTCTATCATTGGTTGTAGGATGGAAGAATGACGAATAGGTTGACTATGATTATGATTTTGTGACAAGGCTCCTCTTTGGGAAATGGCTTGTGAATACAGAGGCTCTAAAGCACAATTGTCAATATATCCTTGGGAAAAATCGTGACATCTATGGATTAAGGTTCTATGGTGAAGCAAGATTTTTCTACTTTGATACAAGAAACATCTTCTTTTCAAAAGGTTTTTGTAACTAAGTTGTTTCTTCGGTTTCTTGACTCTTGTTTTGAGAGATTTCTTGACAAACTTTGTGGATTTCCAATCTCTAATCATAAATTTCACCAATTGGATTTGTTTGACTCTTTTTGTGTTTTTCTGGATGATCTTTATCTCGATTTTTGATTTGAGAACACAAGCAATTGTAAAATAATTGTTTTTGAACCTAAAATCTAAACAAATAGTGTATGTTCTAAGAACCATGCGTGGTTCTATTTTCATCAATTTTTTTAACAAAAATGCACTTCAGATAGACTCACTCTTAAGGTCAAAAAGGTCATCGTTATACTCAACAACCCACATCTTAAAATTGCGTTGACTCAGACAACAGTGTCACCCCCTAGAGGGCGCCCATGTTTTTGTCATTTCTAGGCGTGTACTCAAGGTTGGTTTTCTCGTCCCTTGAGCAAATGGTCCTTGGTAATTATATGGTGAGTGTCTTGGGGGAAAATTCTTCCCTCCCCTTTCACTATGAGTATTACAATGTCTGGTTACCGACTCAGCTTGGATACTACACTATGGTTCTTAAATAGGGTTTTCGTGTGATGTAGAAAATGATAAAATCCCTCAAGAGACCTCCCAACCTTTAGAACAAAGGCTTTGGGGATGGTTATCTTGCACACTACCATCGAGTTGGAATTTCATCAATAAATTGCATTTGTTTAGAGTGGGTTGGAATCCTTGGCTTTAGGCATTCCCACTTAGGTCGTTCCCGTAGGGTGAGTACTTTTTTCCCACTATGGCAGGCCTTCTAAAGGTTTTAACAAAGCATAAATTGCATGAAAAAGAAAGGATGAGTCTGGCATTTTGATCACCCAGTTAAGGGGAGAGCATAAGCCTATTCATCACACAAGCACAACAAAGAATGATTTATTTTAAGCCCAAAAGATGATGTACTATTCAAAGCTAAGATGTTGCTTCACAAAATTAGGCTACTTAACTAGTATAAAAAAGCATAATGACTATCCTAGGATTGGTATATTTTAAATTAAGTGTCTACCCTAGGATTGGTTGTTTTTAATCCAAAAAACATCAAAATAACATTTTGGCCGTGGTCGCATTAGATCCAGATATAAAAAATACATAAGCATTAAAACATAGTTCAAAAGCGCTATAATCTAGATTAGAAGCGCTATAAAATTTATTAGAAGCACTACAAGATTTGGTCGAAGCGCCATAAAATTTTGTCGAAGCGCTATACAAATTTTAAAGAACAGAGACCAGGTTGTGAACGTCGGGCTGATGCGCTGAAATAGAGTGTGGAAGTGCTACATTTTCCTCCTCAGAAGCACTAAAAAATTCTTTAGAAGTGTTATAGTTTATGTCAAAGTGTTGAAACAAAGATCCAAAGTGCTATAGTTTGCCTCAGAAGTGCTATAGTTTTCGTCAGAAGCACCAAAAAAACTCTCGCTCGCACTAAAATAAACATGCCAGAATCCTGTACGACATTTTTCAAAGAAAATTTATGAAATATGGGGTTATGCCCCATGGTGGGCATGAAATTGTAAGTGTGAATAGTTAACAAAGGTAAAATACACTTCTTAATGAAACATTATACCAAAGATTCAACAAACAAACTATTCTAAATCAAGAATCTACTGAAAGCGTCTCATTGCTTCCTATCTCTAAAGATTTCTTAAATCAAGAAGCTCTCAGATCTAGTAAGACACTATGATTGTTAAAATTCCAATTTAAAGAATGGAATGATGCTAGATACAATAATCTAATCCTATATGATAACATCTAAATGATAAAAGGAAGCTAATTTAATCTATTGCTAAAATGTAAACTATGATGAAAACTATAGTATGCAGCCGTGACATGAAATCTACTGCTATTGCTAAAATACTTGATGCTTGATGCTTTCTTGCAGAGTAATTTTGCATAAAGTTGGGATCCATTCTTTGTTGTACAAGGCTATATTTATAGATTTCTCGACAACACATTTGCATAGGGGCAACAAACAGAGGCTTGGATTCAATCTAGAGGATTGAATGGTGAGAGATTGAAAGGTTGGAGCTGATTATGGGAATGGTTCCTCCCCATGAAAACACTAGGCAAGAGGATAGGAAATATTAGAGGGAGAGGATTGAGAGGATTGCCTGCAAGCTTTCCCATGAATGCCATTTGCATTAAATTAGACATAATTTAGATATTTGATGTCTAATTTGATAGGTGAGTAAAAATAGAGGAATACGCCTTTATCTAAATATTTGATTTATTTAAATTAGCAAAAAGGGGAATAAATAATTTAATAAAACAAACTATAGAAGTTGTTTATTAAATGAAAATAGAAGAAATATGATATTTAAACAATAAGTATTCAACCTTTGTTTAATTAATTTGGATGATGTGATTAAGATAGAATAAATAAGGGGAATTTGATAATTAAATAAAACAAAGTATTTAATTTTGTTTATTTAATTAAGATGAAATAATAAAAGAATTAGAAGAATTTAAATAAGAAATTAAATGTGAACTATATAAATAAATATTTCTATTTATTCAATAGTAGAGGAATTTAAGGTAATTAATCAAATAAGTCGTATTTAATTAATTAGATTCTCCACACCAATTTTAGGTGTATACAGTTTTAAATGTGGTGGAGAAGGACATAGAGCCTTTGAATGCAAACACGGAGAATCAAGTAGAAAGATTGAGAACAATAGGAGAACAACCCTTGTTGAGGAGGATCATGCTGGATCATCTAATCAACCGAAAGAAGGAAAGGTATGGGTGAATTGGAGAAAGAACCGTTGTAGAGAAAGAATTTGTTCAAGACCAAATGTAAGGTAGCTGGTAAATGTTGCAAAGTGATAATTGATAGTGGAAGTTTAGAGAACCTAGCTTCTGAAGAAATGGTAACCAAATTGATGTTGGAAAGGTTGAAACACCCTAAACCCTTTCAGATAGCATGGATCCAAGATGAACATAAAATACTCGTAAGTGAACAATGTTTGGTGAAATTGAAGATAGGAAACTACCATGAAAATGTTTTGTGTGATATTATGCCCATGGATATATGCCATATCTTTTTGGGAAGGCCTTGGCAGTATGATCGACAAGCAATTCATGATGGAAAGAACATATACACCATTGTTGCTAATGGGATGAAGCAGACTTTGTTACCCTTGGAAGATGTTCCTAAGGCTAAGATTTGCATGACTAATAGAATCTATTTGGTTGATGGAAGAAGATTTCTAGATGGACTGAGACGAGAACTTGTGCTATGCATTGGTACCTAAGAAAGTTGAAGACTTGAAGAATGTAGAAGGACAACTGGAAGAGATAAGAGAGTTGTTGACGAAATATGAGGCTATTATTTTAGATAATGTACCTAATGGATTACCACCTGTAAGGAGTATTAGTCATTGCATGGATCTGATTCTTGGCGCTAGTTTGCCTAAAAAATAAGCACATTAGATGACATTGATAGAGAATGAGGAATTGAATAGACAAGTGCAAGAGTTGTTGAGGAAAGGTTTGATCAAAGAAAGCTTAAGTCCCTACGTAGTACCTGCTATACTTGCACCTAAGAAAGATGGAGAATGGAGAATGTGTACCGACTCTAGAGCCATTAAAAATATCATGGTGAAGTATAGATTTACTTTTCCCTAGATGGATGACATTATGGATTGTTTGAGTGGAGCTAAGTACTTTACAAAGATAGACTTGAAGAGTGGATATCATCAAATCAGAATCAGAGAAGGAGATGAGTGGAAAACAACATTCAAGACAAATGAAGGATTGTATGAGTGGTTGGTGATGCCTTTTGGGTTGACAAGTGCATTGCATACTTTCATGAGGTTGATGAATGAGGTATTAAAAAAATTCTTTGTTAAATTTGTGATTGTATATTTGGATGACATTTTGATTTTCAATAAGATTAGAGAGGAACATTTCTGGCACATAAGACAAGTTTTGCAGAGGTTGAAAGAAGAAAAGTTGTTGATAAACCTAAAGAAGTGTAGTTTCATGAAGGAGGAATTGGTATATCTAGGATTTGTGATATTAGTGGATGGATTGAAGATGGATCTTGAGAAAGTGAGAGCTATTGTTGAATGGCCTACACTTGAAAGCATTGGAGAGGTAAGATCATTTCATGGATTGGCTAGTTTCTACTGAAAGTTCATTAGGAGTTTTAGTTCTATTTGTAACCCCATGACAAAGATGATGAGAGGAGGTAGGAAGGATTTTAGATGGACATCTGGAGCAGACATGAGTTTTGAATTTTTGAACCAGAAGGTGACTGAGCAGCCTGTGTTGGCTTTACCAGATTTTGATAAGGTATTTCAAGTAGACTATGATGCAAGTGGAAATACAATTGGAGCAGTGTTAAGTCAAGAAGGAAGACTAGTAGCCTATTTCAGTGAGAAGTTGAATGATGCAAGGAGAAGGTATTCAGTATATGATCAGGAGTTCTATGCCATAGTTCAAGCCTTGAAAAAGTGGAAACATTACTTGTTATCTAAGGAGTTTGTGTTGTATACAAATCATCAAGATTTATAGTATTTGAACAATCAAGGTAAGTTGAATCAGAAACACATGAGATGGGTAGAGTTCTTACAAAGTTACACTTTTGTCTTGAAACATAGGAGTGAAAAGTCAAATAAATTTTCTAATGCTTTGAGTAGGAGAAGGAATTTACTAGCATAGATGAGAGTGGATGTATTAGGCTTTGATGAAATGAGGAACTTGTATAAGGAAGACCCAGATTTTGTAGAAACTTGGAGAGCATGTAGAGAAAAAATCCTGGAGGATAGAAGTCAATGGTTGGATTATTTCATCCAAAAGTACATGTTGTTTAGAGGAAACTAGTTGTGTATACCCCAAAGTTCAATGAGGGATAACTTGGTAAAAGAGAAACACAGTGGAGGATTGGCAGGACATTTTGGAATTGACAAGACAGTAGCATTGGTGAGTGAGAACTACTTTTGGCCACATATTCATAAGGATGTAAGGAGATTTGTGCAGGGCTGTAGAGTTTGTCAAGTTGCAAAAGGAAGTAGTCACAATGATGGATTGTATAAGACACTAACAGTACCAGAAGGACCTTGGGAGGATATCAGTATGGATTTCATACTTGGTTTGCCTTAAACACAGAGAGGTAATGATTCAGTATTTGTGGTAGTGGAAAAATTTCTAAGATGGAAAATTCCATACCTTGTAAGAAGACAATAGATGTAGTACATGTAGAAGATTTTTTCTTCAGAGAAGTGGTCAGATTGCATGGATTAGCTAGGAGTATTGTTTCAGATAGAGATACAAAGTTTGCTAGCTATTTTTGGAGGACACTTTGGAGGAAGTTGAAAATAGATTTGAAGTTCAGTTCTAATTTTCACCTATAGATAGATGGACAGATAGAGGAAGTAAACCAGATTTTGGGAATTGTTTTGAGATGTTTGGTTGGAGAGAAGACCGGAATTTGGGATCTAGTCCTAGCACAAGCAGAGTTTTCCTACAATAATTCAGTGAACAGGAGTACTAGAAAGGCCTTTGATATTGTTAAAGGATTTCATCCTAGAGGTATATCAGAGCTAAGAGGCATTAGTAAGGAAGATAAGAGGAATGTAGAATTAGAAGAATTCACATAACATATGAAGACAATGCATACTCAAGTGAAGTAGCATTTGGAGAACATGAACCAAAAGTATAAGGAGAAAGAAGATGAAAAGACGAGACATAAGGAGTTCAAAGTTGGAGATGAAGTGATGGTGTACTTGAGGAAATAAATATTTCCAGTTGGAACATATAGTAAAATAAAGATGAGGAAGTTTGGACCCTATAAGATATTGAATAAATTTGACTCAAGGAATGCATATGAAGTGGAGTTACCGGATGGCATTAGTATATCACCTATATTCAACATTACAGACCTACATCAGTACCATGAAGTAGAATTCAGTGAGGACAGTAATATGAAGTTGGAAGAACAACTTCCTAAACAATAATCAGATGAGATAGATGAAGTTTTGGATGTTAGAGATGGGAGAAAGACTCGTCGAAGACAATACAAAGAATATCTTGCGAAGTGGAAAGGTAGACCAGTGGAGGATTCTTCTTGGATTTTCTAGGCTGAGGTAGACCGTATTGGTTTTCCTTTGGCCCCAGAAAAGTGAGAGGCTCACTTTTAATCAACCCCAAATGTCTGATGCAGGAGCATCCTTGGTTCTTGACAATCTTGCATCAACCCAAAAATATTTCCTTTCAATTTTGTTCCTATTATGTTCTTATTTCTGTTCAAGTTTGAAGATCCGATGTTTCTTCATGTTCGCTCGCCGAATCTTGTGTATCTATTGTTTCATTGTGGACATTTTCAATTTCCTTATTTCAAGTTTTCAACTCATTTGAATATTTTTTTGGCAATTTATCGCTTCCGATGTATGCGACAGTTTTGAGGCTGGCCCCAAAATAACTTCAAAACCTAATGGCTAGTTGGATCGATTGCGAACCTTTCCCATGAATTGCAGATCATCACGTTGTGTTAAGATTTTTTCCATGGAGTACCCTTGACCTTATACTTAGGTCCACACTTCATCATACACATCTACTGTGGATGAATTTTAGATTTGAGGCCGACCTATTCTTGCACACGTTACACATTTCTTCTTAGAGATTGTAGTGATCTTTGGTTGACGCGGATGTTTCCAGACTCACGGATATGATATAAAGCTAGTATTGAATCATTAGAAGGAGGGATATATTATCATGAAGGAAATGTTTTATATTAGGTCTAATCTATAGGATTTCGCTCACATGTATGAGAACTGTATTTTGAGCATGTTGTAATCAGGCCTGTGTGCCAAATCTGTAAGACCGGATGTGGCTGACTATATGTAATCAGTATTTCAGATAATGAGAATGTTTGCACCTAAATTTTCCTCCATAAATTGTGTTGCTTCTATTGTATTACTCTTGCTGCATGGTTCAGACTATTCTCTTTGAGGACCCTCCTTACCGTGACTGCACCACATTTACATCTTGCATTATCCCCAAACTTGCAAAAGTCTCACATGGTTGAAACAAGGTCAAAATCCAAAAGAAAGGACATCGAGTATTCAAGTGAACCTTTTCATGACACTACCCTTGGAAAAAATTCAAATCATTCTACACCTACAAGGGACACATTACAAGGAAACCAAATCAACACATGGAAAGAGATGAGCCTAGAAGAATTCAACAAATAATTGACCCCTCAAGAGATCCAAAGAGCTTATCAAGATCCAAATATTTAAACAGGATTGATCAAATTGTTTGTGTTGATCCTAATAGATACTTCTATGCACTAGCTAAAAAGTGTGACAAATTACTTCAAGGCTTTGATGTATAAACCCTTGTAGAAGAGGAAATTGAAAATCCATTTGCACTTGGCATGCATTCATCATCTCAAACATCAAACATACCCCTTGGGAAAAATTCACACATGAGTACCACCACCACACATATCCCAAGTATCCCACCATTTGGAAACAAGGTAACCCACACCACTACACAAGGACAAAATTTTACACTTGGAAGCACCCCCAACTCCATGGGTAAGACTTTTATAACTTTTCCAAAACACACATCAAGGTTCTACTTCACAAGGTCCTACGCCTTTGACTCAAAATGCAAACCAAGGTCCCATTCCTACACTTCAAAACACAAACCAAGGATCTGTATTCCAATTTTCAAGTCAACCTAGAAAGGTTCACATTGTCTCACAAAAAATCACAAAGAAAAACAATAATCAAGGATCTATCCCATCACTCCAAAATGTGAATCAAGGGTCCCTCTCATCATTCCAAAATTCTAACCAGGGAAACATTCCTTCATCACAAAATGTCAATCAAGGGCCTACATCTTCATTTAAAAATACCAACCAAGGGACCATTCCTTTATCACAAAAAATCATTCAAGGACCAACGCCTTCATTTGCAAACCAAGGACCTAATTTTCAAAACCAAAACACAAATCAAGGGTCTACAAATCAATTCCAAAACATCATACCACATGCAAACATGACCTTTGGAACAAACCTAAATGCCAATTTCAGTCCAAATCAAACCAACATAAATCATTATGGAAACCAAGGTCTCATGACACAAGGCATCAATCCTAATCCAAATCCAAAATATTACCTTAATACCAACATCGTGACACGAAATCAAAACAATGAAACACCATCTCTTGCTGATTTCTTGTTACAACAAGTGCAAAATCTCCAACAACGGATGACAAACATGCAATTAGGGACCAACAAAAAGACCTATTCCATGGAGGAATTATGCCCCTTTCCATTTGATCAAAATTTATACATGCCACCCTTTCCCCCTCATTTCACAACACCACCTCTACCTAAGTACAAGGGGACAAGGGATCCAATAGAGTACATTTGAGAGTTCAACATATCATGTATGGAATTCTCATACGATGCAACCTATTTAATGAGACTATTTCCGTGAAGCCTTATAGGGGCAATTCTAGATTGGTTTAAACACCTTCCTACAGGAATAAGAACATGGGGTGAACTAGCTGGAAAATTCATTAATCATTTTGCCTTCAACATTAAAAATGATGTCACCTTTGCAACATTGATTACAACCAAACAAGAAGAAGGAGAACCCCTCACCTCATTCTACCAAAGATGACAAGGTTTGGTTAGCAAATTCCCTTGTCATATTCCTAAAAAAATTGGTCACCATGTTTGTGGAAAATCTTAACGGAGAAATCATGAGCCAAATTCAAATCCAATGTTACAAAACCTTTGAAGATATCCTTGAGAAAGGTTCCCTTATTGAGAAAGGTCTTATCGCCAAAGGAGTAGTCAAGATAAATAGAGAAAATACGAAATCCAACAATGACAAGAGGAAATACTGGTCCTGAAACAAAAATGTCATAAATGATGGAGTTGTTGATGCCAAAATAATAACCAAAGGTCCAACCATTCAACTTAAAGGTCCCTCCTCATTAAAGACACCAACCATACCAAATACATAGATCCAAAGTCAAAACCAAACACTGAACTTTGTTCAAAATAATCAACAACGAAGAGGACCTCCTCGTGCCAAAAGAACATACACTCAATTGGGTGAACCCATTGAATCAATCCTTAAACAAATTTTGCAATCTAATATCATCTCACTTCTAGAAACCAAGAACTATGAACCTACCTTGATCAAACCTGATTGGTGGAAAGAAGATGAATACTGTGAATACCATCATGGAAAAGGACACAAAACAACTAGATTTTGGACATTGAAGAACATTATTCAAGACCTCATTGAATATGAAACCATATAAATGGTAGATTCACAAGGAAAAACCAATTCTGATCATGCCATATCAAAGACTCCCTTGCAAGACCATGATAAAGGGAAAGCCTCTAGTTTAGGGAACAACAATAGTGCCAACTATGCCACAGTCAAACATGACTATATCACCATTATTCTTAACATAACACCCTTTGATGATCACATTGCTACCATCACCATAAATAAACTGAACTTAGATTGTGTTGTTGCTACTTGTAGAACCAAGATCACTATTCTAAGACCTCCAACTAATCCTGAGCCAAAGAGCCAATATAATCTCCTGGAGTAGTTAGGCAAAACCATTGCACAAATCTCTATCTTGGAGCTCCTTTGCACATCCCTACAACATCGAGCTATACTTGACAAAGAATTGCAAGAAGCATCCATCCCTGCCAACCTATATGTGAATACATTTCAAGCCATGGTCGGATACCTAGCTATTCCACATCATGTCACCTTCTCTGAGAAAGACTTTTCCGCACCAAAATATGATCATAATGACCCCTTACATCTTGAAGTTTGTGTCAATAAATGCAAGATCAGAAGAGTCCTAGTATACGGTGGAGCAGGTCTGAATATTTTCTCACTAAAATTGGTGAAAGCATTGGGTTACTCTGAGAGTTCTATAGAACGAACAAAGAAAATCACTATCAAAGCTTATGATGATGTTGAGCATTCATTCGAAAGTGTAATTTTACTTCCTATAAGAGTTGACCCAACAATACAAGATACAATATTTCATGTCTTGGATATAAATTTGCATTACAATCTTCTCCTTGGCCGTCCTTGGATTCATGCTATGAGGGCCATTCCATCCACGTACCATCAATGCCTCAAATTTCCACACAATGGCACTAAGATCACGATTCCAGGTGACCTTGATCCTTTTTAGTATTGTTTAAACCTAAGAGGAACCATTGAACGTCAAGTTCCCATCAATCAAGAGGCCTCACCCTCCACTTCATCCTTCACTCCATCTCACCATATAGACCCATCTACTTTGGTCAAATCATCCATTCCATTTACCGCACCTTCTACACCTATGATTCAGATCCAAGATAAAGGATGTAGATAATATAACATGAAGAGTCTCTTTTTCATTGAAAAATTACCTAAATCACCAAAGTCATATGTCAAACCACATCCCCTACAATCTAAGGTTAACATCCATAATCCCCCTACCACTTTCAATAGATGGGGAAACTTGCCAAAGAATCTCTAGATGATCACATTCTCACATGGTTCTATAGAGAAGAGGATGACACTGAAATTAAGAAGTTGTCAATTGAACAATAACCGAAAGGGTTCCCAATAATGAAGTGACAAGGATATGATGGACATAGTGGCCTTGGCCTAAATAAAAAAGGAATGGTGGAACCCTTGCAATTTCATAAGTTATTCAAACACCATGGGTGGGTTTGTACTTATAAAAGTGATTATCTGAGGTATCGGATTACCTTCGAGTAAGGTTGCTAATGCTTCAGATGAGATCGAAACATATGAGGACCCTTGGGATTTTGATGTCGATTCCAATGAATATGAATGGGATTACTTATCCTCCACTACCTTTATGGACTTAGATAAAATCTTTGAAATATTTGATGAGTCGCCCCTCAAAATGCAGTTCAATCAAATTCTTATAATTGGTTCCTCGCTAAGCCTACCGAACCCTTGTCCAAAATCCCCTATGAATAGAGAATAATGGATTAAACACTTTCAGGAAACCATTGATGCTACCTTCTAGGAACCTAATGATTCTACATCTGTCTTTACCCTATCTTCCTACACCATGACTCTTGATAACGCTAATGATGGCTTATCCCTTATCTACCCACAACTCATAGATTGGGATCAACAAGACCCACCAAGTTTTGACACTTTTGAGAATGACGAAGTTATCACTGAGATTATGGGACTTCAGGAAGGAATACCTAGTGGGGATCATAAGGTTGGATTTTCCATAGAACTCGATTATGAAACATAGGTTGGATTTTCCATAGAACTTGATAATGAAACATACTTTGGTGAGGCTATCCTATCTTCTAGTCACAAAAGTGAAAATGACAAAAGTAAAAATGAAAATAATAGGTCTTTAGGTGAAAACTAAAAGGTGCTTGCTGATCATGAAAAAGTAAAAATAAAGGATGTATCTAAAGGTGAAAACCTCCTCGAAGCACCTGAGGATGGAGGATTGGACTGTCTCCAAATAGACTGAGAGAGATCTCTATTGCTAATAGAATAAAGAAAAGAGGTGAATATTGGAACACAAGAAAATTCCAGAATCATATAGTTAGTAGCTGTAGACACATAAAAATGACCTAGGCCTACAAGCACTATTTTACCACTTTTCGACCTAGCATAATTATGACATTTTAATTATGTTTCTAACTCACATTCGACTATTAATTAAATAATTCATAATTATTTAATTAATTCATATCTTTTTATTCTCCATGATTATTAAATAGATAGATCTTATGTATTTATTTAATGCGTCACTAATTATGTAAAGTCTTCTCATAATTAAATAAAGTTCTCAATTTATTTAATTAATCTTTATCATTTATGTCCTCTTGATTGTTAAATAAATATATTTTAATTAATTAATTTAATATGTCACTAATTCTCAAATCCTCTTTTAATTAAATATATTTATTAATTTATTTAATTAATCAATCACCTCTTCTAAATTAAATAATTATTTCTAATTATTTAATTGCTTTATGTGACATTCCCCTCATTTTAAATAAAACAATTTATTTAAAAATGACTTCACATGGTTAACTACTTCTTCTTTTAGTAAATAATCTTAAATCAATTATTTACTATCTCACTAAATCCATATTTTTAATTAATTTTAATTCAAAATGGAAAATTCTTTACAAATCAAGTAATTGCTAAAATTATTGATTTTCTAAATCTCATCTTCTCATCTTTTGATTTTTACTAATTTTCATCTCACTCATTCTCCATCCTTGATTTAATTTCTTAAATTAAATCTTGTGCACTCATTTGGGAATTTTACTTTTAGTAATTTTCATCTCAGTGTTACGTTGATTCTCCATCCTTGATTTAATTTCTTAAATTAAATCTTGTGCACTCATTTGAGAATTTTACCCTAACCCTAATTGAGAGTTGCCATTTTTGAATCTTGACCATTGATTCTAGGGCATTTTATCAATCTCTCATCTCATCCGTCCATCCAAAATTGCATTTCCTATAAAATGACAATTTTGTTCTCATTTTGACATCTCTTAATATTTTTGAAATCTTGAATCTTGGAATTTGTTCAATCTTAATCTCTCTTGCATTCTAGAATTTTCAATTACTTACTTGCATTTAGAATTAAATTTATTTTGCAATAATACTTAGGAAATCCTTCAAAACTTTGCTTAGGGCTAGCATAGTAGGGTTTTCCCATCACAATCTGAGGGCACACTCATCATCACAACAAGCTAGAAGGTGCAATGGAAGTCAACCATGGAGAAGGAAGGATTGGGTGAGATCTCTCTTGTTCGCTTCTTTACTTCATTTTCCTATGCATTCTATTATCTTTGTGGGGTTTGAATATGCTAATCTAATTTTGAATTGTCTGCTGCAACACAAATGATTGGTAAGATTTTTATTTTTTTCGGTTTTGTATCTTTTTTTCAATTTCTTCCCATTTTTTGCTTCTAGATTAGAGATTTTTTAGGATACTAATCTTTCTGTGACATCGTGTGTCAAGTTGGAGGCTAACCAAATCTTGTTGATTGTTCATTTACTTTAATTTCACAATTTGCATTTCAATCATAAATAAAATGAACAATCACGCAAGTGCATGAGATTAAAAAGAACAATCATTTTTTTTTTTTTCATGAGTTTAAAATTAACTATTAGTTAGTTCACACTACAAATGGTTAAAATGAACCCCATGCTTGAAAACCACTAAAAATAGTTAAATGAACCATTGTATTTTCTGTTTTGTGATTTAGTTAGTCATCACAACAAACATTTCAATTTGGGCTTAAAAAGAACATCATGCGAGTGTGAGTTAAGATATTCATGTGCTCTCTCTTTTCTTTTAAACAAAGATTGATTGAGCTATGAATATTTTTGCTTTCTTTTGTTAGCCTTAGAAATTGGGCCTGCTTTGGTGGGAAAAAGTACTCACCCCAAAGCGACTCAAACTAGGAACGTGCTAAAGCCAAGCGACGCCTAACCGGTATATAAATTCTAATGTTAAGGAAAGCTTAGCATTACAAAAATTCCTATGGACCAACAATTGACTCCCCAATACCCTTGTGGTGCATCAAAACCTATAGAGCCTAACCTCTGCAGACTAGGATGATAATGCCTCTCGTGTGGCCTTCTAAACAGGTGCCCGAAATAAAACCTTTGTTTTAGTAAACCACAAGCCTTCTATTCTTTGGTGCAACAACGGTTGTTGCCAAGGCACCCACACCTGTGTAGTTCTTAGTAGAGATGATCAATCTTCCATGGGAGTTTCATGGAGGTTGGAAGCTTGGTTGCCTTGAGAAGTGAGTGCACTGTAAGGGGGAGCCCGTGGGACCAAGCTTCTGAATTCATCCACTAAGGATATGCGGTTGGAGTAAAATCCATGTGGGATCCATAAGAATACTATCCTTGCAGCCATAGGTTTTTTGTAACTGTCTTCTATGTGGTTGTTTTTCATTTTTACAACTCCATGTGTTTGTCAACTATTTTCAGACAATTTCAACAAATGAACATCAAACTTTCCAAAATCTGAAACAAACTAGTCAAACTACTGAAATTCTCATCCAATTTTGCTTCATGTGACATAATCACCCTGTCAAACTGCACTTGCTTATTTTTGAGCCGCAATCGCTCTGTTGAGCTGCATTCAAAACTGTAAACACTGCAATCGCCTTATCAAACCACATTTTCTTGCTCATACGCCGCAATCGCCTTTCCAAACCACATTTGATTGATACCGAGCTGCATTCACAATTTTGAGCCACATTCGCAATTTCGAGCCCTTCCATCGCCTTATTGAGACACATCTGCTCTCTCGTAACACATTTTCTGTGACGCATTTGTAGATTCAAAAATTTCTTTTCACTTTCAAAACTAAGATCCAAACTTGTCTTTTTCTAGATTCCATCAAGCCTTTCTCTACTGTTTCTGTCAAACCAAACATTAAATTGATCAACTTCCCTCATCATTGCATTATAGATAGCATTCTTAAACTTAGCATAGGATCCCATTTGTATTTTCATTAGTTGCATTGTAGGACTCTACCATCTCCATACACACTCATTTTGCAGATTTTAGGAGTAGATTCCTTACCTTCCATTGTCAAACCTTTGCATTCAAAAGTAGGTTATCATTGGACTCAATCACCCTTTATATTTTAGTCAATATCTTTGGTGAACTATTTCCCACTCAATAATCTTGGGTGGAAAGTTCACTTTGTCCTCCTTTAAGTACTTTTACAGTCCATTGATATTCCAAACCTGAAGCTTTGCCAAAAAATTATATGGTTAAGTATTCATCTCCTTAGATTTAACAATAGTGAGTGCATCTTAGGCTCCTTTTAGTTTTCATACCATTAGTCTCCTCACTTTAGTGTCATATCATTTGCATTCACAAACCTTTAGTCTCCTTTTGGTCTCATTTGCATTTCATAACATTCGCTAATTCCAAAAACCCAAAAACATAGTGTCATATTTAGGTCATTCTCCATCATCATCCCAAAGTTGAGCAAAATTTTTTATGGTTGAAACTAGATTACATAGAAAGAAAAGACTCATGGATTCTTTTGGTCAAGACACCAACTTTCTCGGTTTCACTAATGACATGAATTCATTCCCTAATGATAGGAACACTCTTTCTAATGACATGGGAAATTCTATTATCAATCCTTTCAGTGAGATGTCCATTCCACCCTCTTCACACAATCCTTTTGAACAATTTATCCGTAGAGACCAAACTGGGGAAGTCATTGAAGAAAAAATACAAGCTGCTGCCCAAAACCCAGAAGTGGCCTCTTTTATGGAAGAATTCGTTCTAAATGATTCAGCTAGATATCTAGGCATGCTCCTTGACCAAGGGTCTAGGTTACCAAAAATATTTGACCTCAACACTATTACAAAAACATCTCCTGATCTCCAATCACACAATCCTTCCATGGGAGCCACATCACAAAATGCCATTAACACCATTAATGCTACCTCCCTTGGTCAATGCTACCACCACAACCAATGCATCCACCACAATCAACACACCATCTATTGGGGGATCATCTACCCAAACCAACACCACATCACAATCCATCCCCCAACAAACATCTGCTATTCCTTCACAAACATTTGGATAAACAATGGGTGCAATCACCTCAAACCTCTTTGGAACTTCATCTAGTTCCATGGGTACATCAACAAACCTATTATTAGGTTCCTCAAATTCTATGGTAACCAACTCATCAAACCATTTTGGGAGGAATAAAAAAAGAGTTGTCATTCAAGGCCCCCAACCTAATGTTCCAAATTCTTCATAGGTTAATACCAACATTCCTTTGAGGCAAAACACCCACATTCCTCAAGGCCATAATTACCTATTTGGGCAAGGCAATCAAGGCACCCAATTTTCCACTCAATTTGGGCATCGACATGATCAAATCCAACAAGGCCCCCAAATTCAATCCAACATGATGGGATCCCACATCCCAACTTATGCGTCTCAAGTCCATACACAACAACACATCCCGCATCAACACACTCATTTCCAACAACCGTGAAATTAGAACACTCATTTTTCTCACCAACAACCAATCCCAAACCAACACATCTCATCACAATAGGTGGGAAACCAATCCATACCTATCACCAACATGTGTGATGCTACCAACAACCCAATTGTGGAGGCACTCACACTCCAACTTTCTTCTCTTCAAACACAAGTGGAGACCTTGCAACAGTCATACAAAAAGTCTTATATGTCACATGACTTATGTCCATATCCATTTGACACAACCTTCTTTATGCCACCCTTTCCTTATGGATATGTGGTGCCACATTTTCCTAAATACAAAGGCAAAAAAACCCATTGAACACATAAGAGAATTCACCACCAGTTGCATGGACATTGCGTATGAACAAACCTATCTCATGAGACTCTTCTCTAGAAGTCTTGCAGGCCATGCACTGGAGTGGTTCTCGTTATTTCCTAAAGGAATCAAAACTTGGGATGAATTGGAAAACAAGTTTGTTGAAAAATACACCTATAACATTGACATTGCCTCCTTATGTTGACCTACCCAAGAGGAGGCAGGAGAGACTTTTATCGCATTCTTTCAAATTTGGAGAACCTTAGTGAGCAGATGTTCAGTAGCAATACCTAAAAAGGAGAAAGTCACCATGTTTGTACAAAATCTCCTAGGAGCACTCCGATATGGCTTACAAGTCCATTGTTGTACCACCTTTGTTGACTTTGTTGAAAAAGGTGTTCAAATTGAAAAAGCCTTGATCACCAAAGGGGAATTAAATTATGGTGGCAAAAAAATCAACACCACCACAAATAATAACCCAAGTAACTCCAATGAAAAAAATAAATACTAGATTAAGAATAAACACATCACAAATGATAGTGTGGTCGATGCAAAAACCATTAATGCAACAGGTCATGTGCTCACCATCAAAGGAGTTCAAAATCAAAATGCACCTATGACTACACCGACACCAACTGCCAATGCTATTCAAAATAATCCCGTTCAATCTAATCAAAGGTAGCTGCATCAACCATGACAATTTTAAAACTGCACATACACCCCTTTGGGTGAACCTATCAAAATTGTCTTGAAGAAACTTATCCAAAATGGTCTCATAACGTTGGAAGAACCTAAACCGTATGACCCTAGTCAGTTCAAGACATCATGGTGGGATGATAATGCATTTTTTGATTACCACTGAGTCAATGGGCACAAAACTTCCTCTTGCCACCAATTGTGAAATCTGGTGAAAGACTTTATTGAAAACCATACCATTGAGTTAGGAGGTCAACCGTTTGCGTCTAATGCGGATCATACAATCCACAAGAACCCACTGTAGGATCATGGTTCTAGTAAACCCTCCTCATCTAGCACGAAGAATACCAATAATCAAGCCAATTATGTTTGTCTTGCCTTCAATGATTTTGGTGGTACAAGAATCAACAACTTGTGAGCTGCTGATGAAGAACAATGTGTCACCATTAAAATGGCCCTGGACTGCAATGTCACAACATGTAAAGGCAAGGTCACCATCCCAAGTCCCTCTGCACGTCAACCTAAAATTACCATACTTGATTTGTCTGCCAGACAATCAAACCCTAAGCTAGAGTTCAACCTTATTGAGCAATTGAATAAAACACCCTCTCAAATATCCATTCTTGAATTGCTCCGTATCTCACCCACACATAAGTCCATCTTGGATAAAGTACTGCAAGAGTCTTCCGTCCCAACTAACATTGATGTCAACCATTGTGAAACTATGGTTGGATATCTGAATTCGCCTCACCACATTACCTTTTTGAATAGTGACTATTCCTCACCCAAACCATCTCATAATGATGCCCTTCACATCGAGGTTTTTGTCCACAAACATAAGGTTAGATGAGTCTTAGTAGATGGCGGGGCAGGATTGAACGTCTGCTCTTTAAAATTGGTTAAAGCTCTCGACTTCTCTGATGTATGTGTGGATGATACCTAGAGCATTTTAATCAAGGCATATGATGATGAAGAACGTGATTCTAAAGGCGTCATCACAATTCCAATTCATCTAGGACCGGTTATTATAGATACAACATGCCATGTCTTGGATCGTGATATACATTATAATATCTTACTTGGTCATCCTTAGATTCATGCCCTAAAGGATATTCCTTCCACATACCACAAATGCCTAAAGTTCTCTTTTTATGGTATTGAAATTACTATCCCAGGAGATCCTGATTCATTTCAATACTGTACCAATCTGTGAGCCACTGCTGAGCACCAGGTACCCATCAATTGAGAAGCCTCAGCTTCCACCTGTTCCAAATTTATTGACCCATTTGCACTCACCAAATCATCCATTCCATCAACTTCTGCCACACCATCTTCCTCGCCCTCCATACCAAGTAAAGACCTTAAGATCCAGGGCCTTGGCTATGGGGAATTCAAATTGAATATGACTTATTGTATCACCACAATACCTAAGCCGCCTAAAGTCTATGGTAGACCCTGTTTCATGGTCGAGCCCAATTTTTTTTTCAAGGTTCCACCAAAAAGTGTTTTCACACTATGGGGGGATATGAGTAATGAATTCATCATCGACATAGCTAACTGGATCTACAAAGACCCAAAAGAGTTACCTCCACTACCAGTGCATCTCTATGCAAGGCACTAGGTTTTGACAGAACAAGTGGTCTTGGAAAGGCCAACAATGGAAGGAGAGAACCTGCTAACATTTTTGCAAGACCAAGGTACATAGGACTAGGGTTTTCCCAACTCAGAATTGATGATTAACGTACCTATGAAATTTCAATTGAGGAGGTAACAACTACAAAAATTGTCGAGACACGTGAAAAATCCCTTACCGAAACTGACTCTAATGAATGGGAATGGGGATCTAAGAAAACCCTGAGAAACTATGATATTGATGTACTATTCATGGACCTTGGCCAACCCCCCTTTGAAGAGCGATTCCGACAAGAATACAACATCAATCCTATTGATCGAAAGTCCAAAAATAAGGAATGGGTAAGCATTCCTTGGGATCTAGAAGAACATAAATTATCCTCGTAAACATCTAAGATGTCCCACCCCATTCTCAAGCCCACCCATGAGCCTGACCTATCTGAACCTACCATCTATACCTCTGAAAGGCCATCCAGTAGTCATGATCTTGATACTTTTGTGCCCTATTATGACTATGATTTCAACTCATTTGAATTTGAATATGGTCCATCCATTGCATCTGACACAAAAGTTGAAATTGACAACTTTTCCTTCACACTTGAGTCTTCAATTTGCACACTTTCCGCATCTTCCCCATCTTTTACAAACACTGACGATGGGATTTACCTTGTTTACTCGCAACTGATTGACTGGGACCAACAAGAACCACCAGTGATGGATATCTTTTAGAATGATGAGGTAATAGAAGAATTCATGGGGTTCTGAGAAGGCATACCATGGGGTGATCACAAAACATGATTTTCCATTGACCTAGATTGTGCAGCTTACTTTAGGGAGACTGTGTAATCCTCTAGTCGCAAAAATGCAAAGAATAAGACAAAAAAAGAAATGTCTTTAGGTGAAAACCGCAAGGCGCCTTCTGACAATAAAATAGTAGAAATAAAGGATGTATCCGAAGGTGAAAACCTCTCTAAGGTTCCTAAGGATGGAGGATTAGAATTTCTTCCCGTAATATAGGAAAAATCGGCAATTCTCATCGAAGACACCATCGAAGTTAACATAGCTACACTAGAGAATCCCAAAATGGTTCTCTTGGCCGCATCATTGCCAGAAGAAGAAAAACCTGAATTTCAACAATTCTTACAAAGAGGAAAGTTAAATTTGCATGGTCATATGCTGACATGCCAGGCCTTGATCTAGAATTGGTATTGCATCATCTTTTGTTAATCCCAAATATAAAACCAGTCAAACAAAAATTACGCAAAATGCATCCACAAATTGCACTACTTGTAAAGGCTAAATCAAAGAAGTTACTGGATGTTGGATTCATAAGATCAATAGATTATGTTGACTTGATATCCAACATTGTCCCTGTCACAAAGCCAAATAGATAGATTCGTATTCGCACGTATTTCAAAGATTTGAATAAGGCTTGCCCAAAAGATGATTTCCCATTACCAAATATAGACATGATTGTTGATCTCACAATAGGGTATGAGATGTTGTCTCTCACGGATGGTTTCTCGGGCTATAACCAAATGCGAATTGCAACTGAGGATCAACACAAAAAAACATTCACCTGCCCATGGGGAACATACTGTTGGAATGTCATGCCTTTTGGCCTAAAGAATGCAGGCACCACATACCAAAGAGCTATGCTAACAATATTTCATGAAATGATGCATATCCTAATGGAAGATTATGTGGATGAACATTTGGCCAAATATTTAACACAAAAAGATCATCTCAAAGTCTTAGACAAAATGTTTAGACGGCTAGAGGATTACAAGGTTCATTTGAACCCAAAAAAATGTGTCTTTGGGGTCACTTCAGGCAAACTATTGGGCTACATAGTTTCACAATGAGGCATAGAAGTTGATCCTACTAAAGTGAAAGAAATTCTAGACATGCCTGCACAAAATGGAATCAGTGAGTTGAGAACACTTCAGGGCAGACTGCAGTCCATCCAACGCTTCATCGCATAGTTGGTAGACAAGTGTCGACCATTTCGGTACCTATTACACAAAAGTATCCCCTTTGTATGGATAGACAAATGCCACAAAACCTTCAAAAAATAAAAGAATATCTATTGACACCACTTGTTGTAATGCCGCCCATCGAAGGAAAGCCATTGATCCTATATGTCTTGGAAACTACAAATGCACTGGGGGCATTATTGGCACAAAATGACCATGAGGAGAAAGAAAGAGCCATATACGATATCAGTCACACATTGATAGGATATGAGTTGAACTATACAACCATTGAATGTGCATGCCTTGCAGTTGTCTTTGCAACACAAAAACTAAGACATTACATGCTGAGTCACCAGACACACCTGGTAGCCAAGATTGATCCACTAAAGTATCTCCTAAGTCGGGCAACATTGATAGGCCATTTAGCAAAGTGGGTCATGATTTTAAGTGAGTATGACATACAATATGTCGAGCACAAGGCAATAAAAGGGTAGGTAATAGTAGATCAGCTTGCAGATGCACCCCGCCAAGGAACTTATCCACTGGTAATTGATTTTCCCGATGAGTCTATCTTTCATGCAGAGCCTACGTCACCATGAAAACTGTATTTTGATAGGTCTCATACTGGTCATGATTTAGGGGTTGGTATCTTGTTCATCACACCACAAGGGGATTCCATTCTTAAGGCATTTTGGATTGCCTTCCCTTGTACTAACAACATTGTAAAATACGAAGCATTGGTCACAACACTCAAGATTGCAATTAAATGGAAAATTCAGACATTAGGAAAGAAAAGATGAAAATTCAGACATTCTCAGTTAGTTATCAACCAAGTGAATGATGATTATGAAAGAAAAGATGAAAATTTGCTCCCCTACAAGTGAATGGTGGATAGATTCCTAACATATTTCAAATTGATTCCCTTTGAACAAATTCCCAGGACACAAAATAAGGTAGCCGATGCAATGACCACTATTGGATCTCTCTTAGACATCCCCAAAAATGTGTCACAATTTGAGTTCTTAGTTGAACAACTATTGATACTGGCGTATGACATCCCAAACTCAAAAATGGTTTGTGAGATTGTTGGTCCAAGTTCACATTGGTACAAAGACATCTATGACTATCTAAAGTCCCAAACCTTACCACCCAACCTTTCCAATAACCAGAGAAAGTCCTTTATATGAAAAGCCACCCAACACACCATCGTCAGTGACACCCTATACCACTGTGGCTTTGATAACACCCTTCTTCATTGTCTTGACACTGATGAAGCCAAAAAAATTTTTATGAGAAGTACATGAGGGTATATGTGGATCTCATTCGAGTGGTCCAACGTTAGCTAGCAAAGTCACCAGATTGGGATACTATTGGCCGACATTAGAAAATGATTCTCTTCAGTTTGTCAGAACATGTCAAAAATGCTAGGTGCACAATGACCTAATCCATTCCATGGCCTTTCGCACAATGGGGACTCGACCTCGTGGGAAAGATCCATCCATCCTCCTCTAATGGTCATAAATTCATCATCACCGACAATTAGTACTTTACTAAGTGGATTGAAGTCGTCCCCCTCACTTACATCACGGGTAAGTAGATATCCAAGTTTTTCCTAAATTACATCATCTGCTGGTATGGTGTTCCGTAGTCCATCATCACAGATAATGGGAGTCCATTCAAAAATCAGGATGTTCGTGAACTCTGTGAGCGATTCCACATCCAACATCATTTCTCCATGCCCAATTATCCACAAGGTAATGGTCAAGCTGAGGCGTCAAATAAAAGAATTCTTTGCATTCTTAAGAAGACCGTCAACAATGCTGGCCGAGATTGGCACCTACAACTTAATCTTGCCTTGTGGGGCTACCGTACCATCATTCATACACCCACTGGAGCCACTCCATTTTCCCTTGTCTACAGATCTGAGGCCATATTTCCCATGGAGGTCAAAATTCCTTCTCTCCAAGTCTCCTTGAAGGGAATGATTGATGATGAAGAGTACAAACAGTCTCACCTACATGAGCTAGAAATGTTACAAGAAAGACGACAAAATGCCTTGAATCACTTGCAGGCATATCAAAATCGTCTCTGCTGAAGTTATAATAGAAGAGTGATGGTAAGAAAATTTGAAATTAGTGACTTGATCCTCATGTAGAATCCAAGAAATCAGGCTGACCATGAAAATCCTGGTAAGTTTGAGCCTAATTGGCTCGGTCCTTATATTATTACTGCAATATTTGGTTATGGAGCTCAGTTGGCCACACCTGATGGAGAAACGTTGACAGAACCCATCAACAACCTACATCTGTGAAAGTTCTACACATAACATCAAAGAACTTGGCTAAAACCTAATTTTTTTTTTTTTTTTTGGAAAATAAGAAAAAAATCGTCCCTTGATGAAAACCTGGAAAACAGGCATCTTGGTGACACCATAAAAACTAAAAAAATGACAAAAATAGTAAAATGAAATAAATTCATCCAATAGTGAAAACCTGACAAACAAGCACTTTGGATAAGTACTATGGTGAAAACCTGGCAAAAAGGTGCCATGTGTAGTCGATCATTGCTTCACCATCTATTGTTACTCTAATCGACCCTTATCCACTTTACATAATCATAACGGCCTAACACATTCATGACATTTATCCTAAGTCCCGTCGATTCCAGCCATGGTTAACATTTGGTTGACATCACCCCTTACATATCCTTGCCTTTTGCCCTGTGTCTATTTATTTCCATATCATTTGACCCGGGTAATCCCCAATCTATCTAGGGTCAAGACCTTTATCATGTAACTACAGTGGGTGTCACACATGATCCTGCATTCATAATTTTTTTTGAAAAAAGTCATAAAAATATGAAAAAGTCTTGAAAAAGTCCTGAAAAACTCATAAAATCTGAAAAAGTCTTGAAAAAAGACCTAAAAATTGAAAATTTCTTGAGAAAATACACAAACATCCAAATCAATATCAAAATCCCAAAAAAGAGTCAAAGTCAATGTCTATCTTATCAATCCATTCAGTCACGTCAATCAATCTTTTCTCCATGTCTGAACTACGTTGTCTCTACGCATTTGCTACGTAGGAAAGATTCATCTTTGAATCCCCAAGACATTAGGTCAGTCTTTCTAGGTTTGTCAAAATAAAATCATGATTCAAACTTCTATCCTATGGATAAGGTCATTGGTCATGTCAAACTAAAAGGTCTCTGAATGCATGACGTAGGCAAGGCCATCAATCGATGAGCCCCCGAGGCCGCACTAGGTCAGTCCATTAGGGTTCATAGAACCAAATTTTCACACACATCCAACTATCTTCAAATCAAGCAAATCTTCTATCAATCCTGAGTAGGCAGTCTATCAACAATCTATTTCATCAACACTTTCAGTCAAAACAACATGTCAGCAATGACATGTAATGAAATTCTATCAAGAGAAATTAACCTGGAAATTTTTTGGTTTCTTCTTCAAATGTGTCCTTCCTAAGCATCGTCATCATCATTTGGCATTTTGATGGATTCTCCTAACTCTGAGAATTGATCTCCTAGATATCAATGTCATTCAGGATGTGTCCTTCCCGAATCTAATATCGCTCGACATTTGGCAACCTTGACTCTATCAACCTTGGCATTTTAAAACACTTGACATTAAAAAATTTGGAAAACACTTGCAAAACTTTATTTGCCTTTTTGATGGTTATCATGATATTAGTTCCTTATGTCATAGGAGCCACGACATATCATGATGATCATCCTTGTCCTTTTATGATCACCCTTCTACTAGTTTCTCAAGGATGTCCTGACTTCAGGATTTAGAGAAGCAACGACGTAGTACAATGATTTTCCTATCTATTTTTGACTATCATGTGGCTAGTTTCTCAAGGATGTCCTGACATCAGGATTTAGAGAAGCAACAACGTCTCATGATCATGCTAGTTTTTCTAGCGGTTGGTCATGACAAAGTGACTAGGGGCAACTATGTTGCTTGTATGAGTCATGATCATCCTTGTTCGTGACTCTTGATCTACGTGGTGGTTCAACCTTACACACTATTGATCTATGCCATATCATAGTGTTTGTCGACCATCATGACATTTTTGCTCAATGATGATTAAGAGCAACAACTATGATAGCACTATAGCAAATTTTTGAAGTATTTTTTGTTTCTGCACTAACATGCCTATCTTTCTTCACACTAACATCCATCTTCATCTTTTCTTCTCTCGTTCTCCGATGATATTTTGTGACATACAAAAAAAAAAAACAAAGTTGCATACATGATCATACGAGCATTTCATATTCACATTTCACATCTGCATAAATCAAACACCATAATTCACATTGCATAACACCATCATTTACATCCATCCATCTCACATCATATAACCATCATTTGCATTAACATATACGAATCACATCATCATACATTAGACAATGAATACATACATAACCACATCCATAATTGCATTCATAAATATAAAACATGATATCCATACATATCATAGCATCATAAAAGCATCACAGAACATCTGATAAAACATAGAACACCATAACACATGGAATCATATAGGCCACATAGAAACTACATCGCATATATATAATCTCAAAAATGTAATGTCATAGGATAGAGTCATTGGATATCCCAAAAATGGAGCTCGTAGGCTTGAATGTCAATCTATGCAAGTGTCTAATACAAACATAAAAATACAATTCCTAGGATGTGCCTCCTCCGTCCAGTGGAGGTGAATCATGAGGTGGCTTTGATAGACTCATCACGTGAAAAGTGACCTAGATAGGGGTGGTGTCTGAGGTCTAACTCTGGGATCCCGAGGGATCAGTAACAGGAGGTTGGCTCTACTCGACTTGGTGTCCTGATCACACTAATCTATGACCGTGCTCTAACATGTGGCTGTGGCCTGATGAATGTCGATGTGAACTGTGTGACTTGTGGATTGATGACTGCCTTGATGCAGTGGACCCACCAGCACTAGTATGAGTACTACTGTGTGATCTATTGTTGTTGTGTGTCTGGGTACCACTACCAGTCTTTCTGTATGATCAGGACAATCTTGGGTCTCATCTCTTTGGTGGAAAAATCTACTCATAAAGCAACCTATACCGACCCCTACTCTTGGCCATCTTGGCCAGCTCCCTGGCCATATCCCCTGTCGGCCTTACACATAACTCTGCAAACTTTGTCACCCACTGGTCTGACTCCTACTGTTGACTAACGACCTGATATCTCTCCACCCTGGTAACCTCCAACTCTGTTGCCAAGGCCTTGTTCTGAGACAAGGCCACATCTAGTCTGCTTTGAAGATCTATGATCCTCTAATCAATGGTGGCATTTGCAGGCAAAATCGGTGACCTGTCCCCCTCCTTGTCTCCAACAATCATCCACTCTCATAATATCCTCTCAAACTCATCCTCCCAGTCCTCCTCCTCCTCCTCCCTCTCCTCCTCCCTCTCCTCCCCTCCTCAAACCTCCTCCACATTAATATCAAGAGGATGGTGCTTGACAAATGGATCCTCCTCTACTGGCATCTCTCCCTTTGTTCTCACCTCTACCTCCTCTGCTCTGACCTGCTCCTCTGCTCCCACCTTTGGCTCCTTCCCAATTGGCTACTCTCTCTCCTCACCTTCCTCCTAGATGGGTGACAATGGTGCACCACCCACTCTCCGCCTGACTCTGCTGGGCTTCCTCCACCCTCCATCATCTCTCCTCCTCCTCACACTCCTCCTGTCTCCGCCATCATCTCCTCCCCTACCACCCCCATCATCTCCCCCACCTCTGCCTCTGTCTCCCCAACCACCATCTCTCACTTCACCCCCCTACCATCTTTTCCTTCATCTCTCCCTCTATCCCCCCTACCATCTATGCCACCCCGGCCTCTCCTCTGTACCCATGGGATAACTGATCTTCGATCGATGGGAGCCGATCTATCTGGATCTGTTAATGGAATTAGCTTATGAATCTTCCACCAGGCACCAAACTCAGCAGATGTCCCAACATCTACTGGATCCCCTCTCCATTACCACTACTATGCAATTAGGCCATCTATCTACTGCTCGACTAATGCCACTGCTATTGGCGGCCCCCATATGGTCTCCCTAGAGGACCGTGCATACTCTATTGTCCCTACTGGTACATCTTGCTGCTTCCCAAACTATCATAGTACTCGCTGGGGTAGGTACATCTCAATAATGCGTTGGCTCTGCACTGTGCGGCCAATCAAGTATTGAAACTATCTGCACAATGACAAATGGCCATCGTCATTGGGCCACTAGGCACAATCTCTATAAGGCCTCCAGAGAAAACTAATCAAAGTGTCAATTTGATGATGCCAGTACCCTGTATCTCCCACACGAGTCTAGCTAACTGAAATCGCATAAAGGTAAACATAGGGCATCCCATCACCCAGTTGCTGAATCTGCACCGATGGTCAAAAAATGGGAATGTGCTCCCATTCCCAGATCATAAGTAGTTTGGTTCCACAGCTGATACTCTGTCCCTCATGATAAACTAACTCATGAAGCTGATGATATAGCATGGCCAACAAGCAAGGCCCCCAGGCAAAAACTATCCTCTGACCCTGCATACAAACTAGTACCTCTCCCCATCCAATCGGAAATCTGTGGCCACAATGATCCAACATCAACACTCTCGAAATCAGTGTCATAAGCATGACATACCACCGTGGAAACTAGTTGACCACAATATCCCATCCGATGTCATACCCGTGAATGCCTAGATCGCCACCATCAACATCCTCGTACATCTCTGCTAGGGCCTATTGCCCTCGGTGCAGATCGTATACCACCCTCTCCTCACTGATCGGGATGTGCAAAATGCGATAAACATCCTCTAGGGTAACTATGGCCTTTCTGTAGGAAGCTGAAATGAACAGGTCTTTGAGTGCCACCTCTCACAAAGTGCTGTCAATAAACCCCTATTTTCCTGAATAATGGGCATATAGGTGACATAGTGTAACCCTAGTCATATCAATTGTTGTCTCTCCTTGTCACTCAATCAATCTCTAAAGGCATAGGTCGCTGGTTTGAACTCTTGCATGTATATAGGCACTAATCATCTCTGCACATACAGAAAAAAGGATTAGCACACATGGGCTAGCACAATGCCGCATTATTACTATATGAGAAACCAAACATGCATCTAAAACAAGAGTTCACACAAAGTCAATGATAGTCAACCATGGTCAACTACAATTGCACTGCCTTGATTGCAATTGCATCATGATATGTCACATGCGGCTCAACATCTCACAGTTGTGTTGCAATATCGCGAATGTGTCATTCCTTATAACAATTACACGTCCTCACAATGATTGCGTTATTTCATTGCAATTGCATCTTTGGACCTGGTAATTGTGTTACAACATTGCGCTTGCGCTACATTTTGGCACTTGTGTCATTTGTCTCCGCAATTGCACGTTTTTAACCTTTAACCTACCTACCCATTGCACTTGCATTGCGACACAAACAAATGCATCGAATGTGAAAGCGTTTGCAGCTTACGTGACGATAATTGTGTCGCAATGCATTTGTTTCCCATCCCAAAACATTATTAAAAACTCAAGAATCGAAAAAAATAAATTTTGGGTAGGGTACTTACCAGTGCCTCTGCGCCCTCAGGTCATCAGAATGTCTGCACGTGGTAGCCACGGTGGTTTGTCAAGGGAATCACCATCTTCTTCTTGAGCTCTGATCTCTAGAAATTTTAATTAGCAAATGTGAAAATGACAATTGGTTTGGCTTTTTCAACCTATTTATAGGTTGAAAATTAGGGTTTGACCTAATAAGTTTGTACTGAAGGCTCTTTTGTTAACTTTTTTGCAACATTTGGACTAGCTAAGCGTCCTCCATTTTCGAGTCTGATCATGCCATTGTTTTTCTGGTCATTAAACTGGTTAATCGGGACACTTTCCAAATTTTTTTGAAACCGGGCAAAAATTTGAAAATTTTCCCGAGGGCCCATAGGCACTCTGTACCTTCGTTGGGGCATATTATGGACTTGTTTTATTTTCCATAACGTGATAAAATTCATTATGACAAAGAGGGGCAAATGTAGACACATAAAAATGACCTAGGCCTGCAAGCACTATTTTACCACTTTTCGTCCTAGCATAATTATGACATTTTAATTATGTTTCTAACTCACCTTCAACTATTAATTAAATAATTCATAATTATTTAATTAATTCATATCTTTTTATTCTCCATGATTATTAAATAAATAGATCTTATGCATTTATTTAATGCATCACTAATTATCTAAAGTCCTCTCATAATTAAATAAAGTTCTCAATTTATTTAATTAATCTTTATCATTTATGTCCTCTTGATTGTTAAATAAATATATTTTAATTTATTTATTTAATATGTCACTAATTCTCAAATCCTTTTTTAATTAAATAGATTTATTAATTTATTTAATTAATCAATCACCTCTTCTAAATTAAATAATTATTTCTAATTATTTAATTGCCTTATGTGACATTTCCCTCATTTTAAATAAAACAATTTATTTAAAAATGAATTCACATGGTTAACTGCTTCTTCTTTTAGTAAATAATCATAAATCAATTATTTACTATCTCACTAAATCCATATTTTGAATTAATTTTAATTTTAAATGGAAATATTCTTCTACAAATCAAGTAATTGCTAAAATTACTACTTTTCTAAATCTCATCTTCTTATCTTTTGATTTTTACTAATTTTCATCTCACTGTCATGCTCATTCTCCATCGTTGATTTAATTTCTTAAATTAAATCTTGTGCACTCATTTGGGAATTTTACCCTAACCCTAATTGAGAGTTGCCATTTTTGAATCTTGACCATTGATTCTAGGGCATTTTCTCAATCTCTCATCTCATCCGCCCATCCAAAATTGCATTTCCTATAAAATGACAATTTTGTTCTCATTTCGACATCTCTTAATATTTTTGAAATCTTGAATTTTGGAATTTGTTCAATCTTAATCTCTCTTGCATTCTATAATTTTCAATTACTTGCATTTAGAATTAAAATTCTTTTGCAATAATACTTAATAAATCCTTCAAAACTTTGCTTAGGACTAGCATAGTAAGGTTTTCTCATCACAATCTGAGGGCACACTCATCATCACAACAAGCTAGAAGGTGCAATGGAAGTCAACCATGGAGAAGGAGGGATTGGGTGATATCTCTCTTGTTCTCTTCTTTACTTAATTTTCCTATGCATTCTATTGTCTTTGTGGGTTTTGAATATGCTAAACTAATCTTGATCCTTGCAGAAAATCCTCAATCACAGTAGCATCTTTGACTAACAAGGAAAAACCCGAATTCACAACATTCTTTGTAGAAAGACAAGTCAATTTTGCCTGGTCATATGTTGATATGCTTGGGTTGGATCTCAAATTGGTTCTACATTAGTTACCATTGCTACCTAATGTCAAACCACACAAACAAAAGATAAGAAAAATACATCCATAGATTGCACTTCTTGTCAAGGTAGAATTGAAGAAACTTCTATATGTTGGATTCATTAGGTCTATTGATTATGAAAATTGGATATGAAACCTTGTTCCTATCACCAAACCAAATGTTCAAATCAAAATATTTATGGATTTTAGTTATCTCAGCAAAGCTTGTCTCAAAGATGATTTTCCTTTACCAAACATCGACATCACAATAGACCTCATGTAGTTGGATATGAAATTCTATAACTCATGGACGAATTCTTGGGTTGTAATCAGATAAGGATTTCTACAAAAGATCAACGAAAAACAAATTTTACATGTGCTTGGGGAACTTTTTGTTGGAATGTGATGCCATTTGGACTGAAAAAATTCTAGAGCTACATATTAGAGAGCGACGACTACAATCTTTCATGACTATATGCATGTGCTGATGGAAGACTATGTTGATGAACTTCTCTCTAAATCCCTAGAACAAAGTGGACACTTAGCAATATTGTACAATATTTTCACACGACTGGAAAGTACCAACTTAGATTAAATCTAAAGAAATGTGTTTTCAGGGTCCAATCAAGAAAAATTCTTGGATACATAGTCTCACATAGAGGAATAGAAGTAGATCCCGACAACAGTAAAAGCTATCTTAGAAATTGTTAGAAATGAAAGCGCAACTACCCAAATGGAAATATGATTCAAATAAATTTATGGAATCATTTAAGTGTGTAATAACAATGGAGATTGTAACATGAAATTGAAATTATGCTTCATAAAGATGCAAAATCAGAAAACTTAACACATATCACAATGACACAGTATTTATCATGGAGAAAACCCTTTCGGGTAAAAAAAACCACATAGGAAAGAGGCCCGATTTTTGTATTAATCTGAAAAATATTGTATAATACAACAACACCACCAATCTATCCTCCAGTCTTCAATCTGGTAGCATTCCTGCAACACCTTAGTACCTAAAATGTACATTGCAGCAACAAATACATGGAAAATACTTATAGAAAAATGTTTCCTCATCACCCAAGGCATCCACACTCTCTCTCCTCCAAGTGTCCCACATGCAAGCATCAAAATGAAACTTACAAGTGTCAAAAGGTGACCTTTCAAAATTTGGGTGCCCATATCCATGCATGAAAACTTACAACATCTTGTGATGCATCATAACCATCATTGATACCTCCAACATGCATGCATCCCAAGATAGGTGTCTGGGGATAAATATAGAAAATATATAACTAACATATCCGTCATATGCATCATAGAATCTCAGAATGTTATGACAACTTGCAGCTATCATAGATTCACTTACCAAAAATTATGACAGTTGTCATACATGCAAAAAATAGTATATTCTCCAAGGGAAACACCTACCCTCATTTACCATGAGTTTTAACATTTTCCAACACTAAATGTCACTTTGTAATTACCTCTGGTGACTCTGAAATGACCCCTATCAGTGAAACTAATATATCTCCTCATGGATGATTACAAATTACAAATAATAAATGGAATAAATAGAATATTGGGATTTATAAGGTTAATGGATCCTTATCCCAACATTCTCCCACTTGACATTATACATTGTGAATCAACCCATAGGAAATCAAAAGAAAAAAAATAATCAGGCACTAGAAATGAGGCCCATGGCCTCTCTACACCACAAAAATTTCTCTGTGCTCACAGGTTTGGTCAATGAATCTGCAACATTCTCCTGAGTGTCAATATTCTTCAGCTCAATCTATCCATTTGTAACCAACTATCGAACAAAGTGATACTATACATCAACATTCTTAGTTCGAGCATGATACATAGGATTCTTGGCCAAACAAATAACACTTTGGCTATCACAACCAATATGAATGATCCTGCAATTAAATCCTATACCTGTACACAGTCTCCTCAACCAAACTGCATCCTTAGAGACATGAGTAGCAGCCATATACTCTGCTTCTATGGTGGAAAAAGCAATTTTGGGCTGCCTCCTACTCATCCAACTCACTGCAACTCCAAACAAAGTAAATAAATAACCACTAGTGGAGCTTCAACTATCCAAGTCACCTGCTCGATCTGCATCAACAAAACCATGTATGTCCAAATATTTATCAGCACTATCAGTAGTAGAATAAACAAAACAATGATCAGGAGTACCTACAAGATATTTAAACACCCTCTTTGCATAATTCTAATGCTGTCTACCAAGGTTAGACATAAATCTGCTCAAAACTCCCACTACTTGTGCAATATCTGGTCTAGTCCAAACCATTGTATACATCAAACTCCCTACAACACTAGCATATGCCACATTAGAAATATTGATAGGGAGGTTGGATGAATCAATCACTGATTCATGCTCTAGGTCTTGCTTGTTAGACCTCTAGGGTGTTTTAATCCACCTTGATAACCTATAGGACCCCTTCCTTCTTAGGTTCCCCTGGTTCTCTTTGCCAACCCAACTATCAATTAAGTCCTTCCTTCCAAGTCAACACTTGGTGCTATTTTGTAACACTTGCTTTAGCCCTTAATCCACCCTAAAGGCTATTAAACCTCCATTTCATGAATTTAGTTTTACAGAGGTGAGGAGGTGCTTTCAAAGACTTCAATCCATCCTAGCAAGGGTGTTAGGGATCCACCTAGCTTCATTTTCTAGTCGCTTTCACCAAACCCTCATTTAGGCCTAGAACCTAGGTTTTCTTCTTTGAGGGATCAGGGTTTTTCACAAGTTTCTTCCAAGTAACCCCCAATATTTTCTTGGGGTTCCTGGTTCTTATGTCCACCAATCAAAGATTATTGGGGCCTTGGGCCTCAACTGGCCGTACAAAGCTCTAATCTGGAAGTGGACAAAACTAGGCCTTTTTAAGCCCTTTTCCTGACCTCTCTGCAGACTGTCAAGTCTTTCCCTCACCAGATGGATTGGTGGATTCTCCTCCTTGTTACCATAGCTTGGTAAGCCTCACATCTTCCCTCTCCAAAAGGAAAATTGTCTTAAACTAACACCTCTGCAATTTTTAGTGCTCTGCACTTTGGTCTTTCCTAGCCGGGCTCTTCCCTGGCTCACCTAGGAGAAGACTTCCATAGTGGCTCTGGTGCTGTCAAGGACTCCTAACCCTAAAATATGTACATCCATGGAGTCTAGTCACTATTCCCAAAGGGCCATACAATTTGTACGATGGGAAAGTGAACTAACCCTCCATTCTTCAAAAATTGCTTGGTTCAGGCCAACAACTATAAAGAAAGAAAACTATCTACAAACAATGCTTGAAAGCGAACAAAATAGCTATCTACTACCACACAATTCTTGAATAGAAATTACCCTACATCCTACACAAACTACAGTGCCAACATTAATCCATTAAACCACTTCTTCAAGGCAAAAACCAGAAATTCACACAAAAATCATCACCGTTTTCTCTTGAATTTAAAAATTCCAAACAATTCAAATGCTTCCAACCTCACTCCCATGTCGAGGTCACCCTTAAATAGGGTCTCTAATTCATTTATGCTCTCCCTTAACCTCTCCTAGGCCGCTTGTAGCTTTCATTGAGCTTTATTTTCAAAAATTTGAAAAGAAACTCCTAAAAGGTCTAAAAGGTCAAAACCTCCCTTGTAGCCAAAACCTTAAGCCAATTCTATGGTCAACATGACCTTCATTAGATCAACACCCAATCAAAAATTCCACTAAGGCACAAACATAAATGAAAAAGAATAGAAATATAAGTTGGCCTAAACAAAATTGCCCAAGACATGACCTTCTAGACAACCTATGGTAACTTATGGGTGCTCTTGCACCATTCTCCCCCCCTCTGCACAAACACTAAGGAATGTGGGGAGAGATCATATAAAATTCAATGCCATGCTTCTTGCACTGAGCTTCCTCCACCCATGTAGCCTTAGACTCTGGTTTGTCCTTCCATTTGATGAGATGTTCCATGTACACCCTATGCCTAGTAGACGTTTGCACTCTTGATTCCAAGATCCTCTCTGTTTGCAGCTTGTCTTTAGGTGGTAAGACTACATTACTCACATCCTTCAAGACATCCATACTGTTCTTATCTATGTTAGTGACTGGTCCTTTATACCTGATCAAATCAGCCACATTAAACATTGGTGAAATGCCTAAGTCTGCAGGTAGCTCCACCTTGTAAGCATTCTTTTCATATTTAGCCAACACCTTACATGGTCCCACTCTCTTCATCTATAAATTGGTTGATGTTCCTTTCTACAACCTAGATTTGTTGAGATGGGCCATGACATAGTCCCCTACTGAAAATTGTAGATCTTTCCTAGACATATCCACCTTAGCTTTCAACTTGTGAGTAGCCTCCATGATTGTCTTCTTCACTTGTTCCTAAATCTCCTTCATGGTCTGAGAGAAATCATCAGCATGGCCACTCCTATGCTCCATAGCTCCTAGATCTCTGAGCTAGTGATAAATTTAAGAAACCCCCCCCTCGGTGCAGGTGTAAAATCTTGGCGAATCCTGTATACTTCTCAATGAAAAATATTAATTTTATTGGTGATTTTTTTCGTTTTTCGAGAAAAAAAAAATCCCCATTGGTGAATATTTTATAATCCCTTGAAGTCTATGGAAAATCATGGTGAATTGCAATTTTTTTAAATTGAATAAAATATTTTTCATTGGCGAATAAACCTGTTTTTCAAACCAGAATTTTTTTTCCATTAGCGATTAAAACCTTTTTTCAAAGCAAAAAGTATATTTTCATTGGCGAATTAAAATGAATCTCAAAATAATAAAAAAATCCAGTGGCAAAATAAAAATCATATGGGCTGTTCAATGGACGACTATAGTTGCATTCCGAAAGGAAATCTCTAAAGCACTAGACTTGCGATTTGAAACCTCTGGAATATCACTAGAACCGTTAGATTTCTAGAAAGTAATGGTTGAGATTTTATTATTGTACAAATGGTTATAAAGTTCTGTTTCTCAACGATTGGGTGACCTCAATGAGATGCACAACTTTCAAAGTGACAACTCATTTAATGAATTGTACAATGCCATTAAGGGATGTTTTCTCAAACACCAACTGGATAGATTTAACGTAACCTTTTAAATCCTCTGAAATGATAGATCTTAAATAAGGTATTAAGGAGTTTGAAGAAACAGATTTAGTAGCAGATTGTCACTTCCTACTGGTAAAGTTAAGTGAGCCTGCATACGAGGAAAGGTGGTAGAGGAAAGGTGGCAGTATTTTGAACTCCATACTAAGAGTTTCCTCAAAATGGTACTTCCAGCTGATATTAGGGTATGGGAAGATGAAATTGTGGCCTTCATGCAACCAAATTTGAATTGGCCTGAAGAAGAGCAACTCAACATCATTTCCCAGCTACGTTCAGTGGCGTGGAAAGAGAAAACCAGCTATGCCGAGTATAATAGGGTAATTTTTGTTTTAGAAGAAGAAGAAGAACGCGTTGAATTTCATAATTTTGTTATGGAAATGCAGTTGGAACTATATAGAGTCCCAGAACCTCCAGCAGTTTAACAACATACACAAATCCTTTAGTGAATTGTGAATTTGTGACACATAATGATAAGGGGGCGTAGTTTCAGGTTTTGAGCACTTTTTGAATTTTGATTGTATAGGGTGTGGGGTGACAAGTCTGTGAAACCACATTTTTGGCATTAGAGAGATAAAATAATCTATTTCTAAATCTTTGTATTTATCAATATTTCCTTTTAATTATGAATGAATTGTGTTTCTTCATGATAATTGTTCAATGTTTATCTATTAGTGTTAGGTCAAATTCAGAATGCTTATTTTTTCATCTTTGAGACTTTGTGTTCAGATTAATTCATCGCTCATTCACTATTTTCAATGCCTCGAATCTTGATGTTGTACATTTCATTTCATTTAAATACTCAATCTTTTTGAAGAAAGTGTGGTTGGCACTTGGCAGTGGCAGTGGTGGCAATTAATGCCATATGTGATATAAACATCCGAAGCAATTTATTGGACAAATCATAGCTTTAATGAAACAAGATTTGTAATGATTTCATATTGTTTGAATGAGTGATTTTGACAGCTTGTCAGCTTGAGGTAGAGTTCAAGTTGGCATGTAGCAAGAAGTCAATCAAATTAGAAATTTTAATTATACAGGCTGGTAGCGGCACTGGTGGCCCATAAATAGGGATAGTGGTTTAGTGATTAGTAGATAGTGCCATAAGGGTTTTTATTTTCTAGGGTTAATAAGGATTCACGAAGAAGATGATGTGGTATTGGGGATACTATAAATTATCCTACCTACAATTATGTAGTTACAGAGTAATCAGTAAAAGACGAATTTCCTTCAAGTTCAAAATGGGAGGAATTGGAAAGAAGTTGATTTGGTTAACCAAAATTTTCAGATGGGTTTTGAACCAGGATGAGGAGCTCCGATGGAGATAAATGCTATCCGAATGCATAGAGGCTGCAGGTAAAAGATGGGAGTATATTTGTTTCTCCTTCTGTATTCTAACAACTCCCATTTCCCTAGCATGGTTGGCTAAGCAAGCCCCATGCATTTATTTTCAAAGAGACATTGTGTTTTTCATCTTCTGCATGACTTTGGTTCTCGAAGGGGACAAGTAAATTTTGTATCTTCATGGCTCCCATTTCCCCAGGAGTGATTGGAACCCCCTTTGCCCAGCATGGTTGGCAAATCCACCAGCAGAAGCTTGAAATCATGAATTTATTTTCAGAGCCACATTTATTTTTAGAGATAGATGTGTATTAGGTTTTTAGCAACAAAGCTTGAAAATTGGAATCAATTTGTAATCCATTGTAATGAGCAACAACTTGGAATAAATTATTAAATTTTGTCTATGTAAAGTAATAAAGTGACACACTGACATATGTTATTTATACAAAACAGGAGCTACAGTGCTACTCGTCTGTAAAAAGATATGTAATAACGTGACATTGAAATTCAGTTGCAATAAAATAAATGGTTGTGTTGTGCTATTCTTGAATCTTTGTTATTCATTTACGTTTAAGAGTAAAGAGTTTTTTTCTGACTTCGCAACTTCAGTGTTACAGTCACTGTCTATTAATAATTTAATATATTCAAATCTATTTTTTTTCTTTTGAGAAATTAAGTAATATACTCTATGCAATATGCACCTGAGAATTCATGGTTATATTAGGCCATCGGGGGAATGCAATCGTTTGTTCCACTAATGTTTATGTGTTACAACGATGTGCTTACTTTTGTTGATTCTATCGGTATATCAGGGATTGGGAGCACACCTTATGAGTTATGAGTCTTCGCCTTCGGGCCATCGACGGGGCTGTGATGGGGGTTCCATCAATAAAGCATTGTTAGGCTGATGCCTATGGTATTGACTTTAAAACCCATGTGTCATGTTTATTTTTTTAAGTTAATATCATAAATTAGTAAATTACTCAAGTTTCAAGTTCAACCGTTGGATGAACATTTGACGTATGGTTGTAGTTACATTCCGTAATGAAATGAACAGAGTGATGGGCTTCCCAACTTAAACCTCTAGAATCACCCTATAATCGTTAGATTTAGAAAGATCAATGGTTCAGATTAAGAATTTCCAACTTGTAGAGTCTAGACCTAAGACGTGTCATTCACTTTAATGTTCCAATTTCGAGAAACAAAGCATTTAAAGCACTTTGTAGTTTTTACTGTTAAGTGTCAACTGTCAAGTGATTAGTGTTTATTTTTAAACTTTAAAATTAATATTATGAGTTATGAGTCTTCGCCTTCGAGCCATAGGCGGGGCTGTGATAGGGGTTCCACCGATAAAGCATTGTTAGGCTGGTGCCTATGGTATTGACTTTAAAACACATGTGTCATGTTAATTTTTTGTAAGTTAATATCATAAATTAGTAAATTACTAAAGTTTGAAGTTCAACCGTTGGATGAACATTTGATGTATGGTTGTAGTTACATTCCATAATGAAATGAACAGAGCGATGGGCTTCCCAACTTAAACCTCCAAAATTAACCTATATGATTATATCTATTAGATTCAAAAAGATCAACGGTTAAGATTACGACAATAGCAAACAATCAATATGAAAATTTTATGACTGTTTGGTCATTTAAATGCCTATCAAAAAAATTGTTTAATTTATGAATTTTTATATACAATCTTTTATAAATGGATTATCTTGAAAAATTAGAAAACAATGATAATTATTAGTGATAAATATAAAAATCTACTGTTATAATTAACAATTAACAAAAGTTTCTAAAATCGTATTAAAAATAAATCTTGTTAAATATATTCTAAAAATTAAAAATAATTATGTTTTATTTTGAAAAGATTCTAAATTAATATATATTTTTATATTAATATTATAAATCATATATATTAATATAAAAAATGATAGATATTATCAAAAAGTCAAAAGTTTCTAAATTCATATTAAAAATATTCAAAAAAGTTATATTCTATTTTCTTTTTATAATAAAAAATATAAAATGATATATATTATAAATTAAAATACTATATAATAATTTTTTATGGTTTAATAAAAATATAGCAAGTCAAACTATACGGTCTAATAAATTTTATAGCTATAATATATGGTCTAAAATTGAAAAAACGGTTAAATATTTAATAGACCATCAAATTCTATAATGACATGCACAGAGCTATGGGCTTCCCAACTTAAACCTCCAGAATCACCCTATAACTGTTAGATTTAAAAAGATCAACGGTGAAGAATTTGCAACTTGTAGACCTAAGACGTGTCATTCACTTTAATGTTCCAATTTCGAGAAACAAAGCATTTAAAGCACTTTGTACTGCTAAGTGTCAACTGTCAAGTGATTAATGTTTATTTTAAAAGTTAATATCATTAACTACTCAAGTTTCAACTGTTGGATGAACATTTGATGTATGGTTATAGTTGCATTCCGTAATGACATGCACAGAGCGATGGGCTTCCCAACTTAAACCTCTGGAATCACCCTATAACCATTAGATTTAAAAAGATCAACGGTAAAGAATTTACAACTTGTAGTCTTGTAGACCTAACTCCTAAGACGTGCCATTCACTTTTACGTTCCAATTACGAGAAAAAAAACATTTAAAGCACTTTGCACTTTGAAATTGTATAGTGATTTTTAAAGTCTTCAATCTTCAGATTGCTCATTGCAGTGCACCACCCTATTTTGGATTCCGCAGTTCCACTTCCAACAACGCCATTCTAGTTTTCAAGCGTCGGGACTCATAATTTGGGTAAGTGAAAGTATTCTTGCAGCTACATTTCAACTTTCATCATTTGACATTTCTTAAAATCTTATTTTGTCAAAGTTTGAAGTCTGGTTTTAGACTTTAGAGACTCTAGAATTCATTAAAATTAAGGAGGACTAATAGGTATTACTTATTAGTGAATTCAAATTACACAACTTCACATTTATACAAGCATGTCTACCACCAGTACCACTACAACAATGTCCGATAAAAAAATGCATTATGCAGAATTGCTTAAAACCCCAGGTTTCACCGATGGGTACCATGATATTTATGATCCTGAAATCTATGGTAGGCATACCTTAGAACTTAGATTTTCATCTCAGAATATGGCTACAAAGCAAACAAAAGTTGATAGTATCAGTGCACTGTGGGTAACTGGATTAGGGCGCATGATGTTACATGAAGTTTTCCCTTGCCCAGAATTTATCATGGTCTATGCTGAAAATTATGATGATAAGAAAAGAGCAATTGTTAATAAAGATAACCAAGAATAATTGTTATCCATTGATACAAAAGAACTTGGAAAAGTGTTGGGGTTTACAACCGAATTATTTGGAAACCACCACATTGACCTAGAAAAGCTTGCTAGTGATTATGAAGTAGTGTAAGAAAGGCTGAAAAATGATTTCTTAAATCAAATAGTTAAGGATAGAAATAAATTGAAAGGTGATCATAAGCCTCCTTATAATTTGGATTTTTTTAAACCATGAGTTCAGGATACTATTTCCATGCTTGCATTTTGGCTCGGTCTGGATAGCAATTTGGAAGTGGGTGCAAGCCTCCTTGAAATGGTATATAATATCCATTATACTAAAGAACATGTCAAATATAATTATACACAACACATTGTAGAATCCATGCATAAACAATTTGTAATGATTAAAGCAAGGTCCACAAAGACATTTACGTTCACAACCTACTTGTGCTATCTTTTTCTATTCAAATTTAGAGGAATGTTTTAGACCAACAAGCTTCAGATTCAGCCCTACAGTAATGCAGAGGAAAAAAAAATTGCTCTAGTATATGAATGGACCAATGAGATAAGGATGCATGATTCTCGAAGGAACTACAGTCATTTGTTAGACTACTTTTTGGCTCCATTGCATCAAGTAATTACAAATAATCCAATGCCTAGATTGCCTATGTCATGTAGAAATTGCATGCAACTAGGAAAAGAAATACAATTGGCTGATTGGTACTTAATGGAAGAATATACTATGGTAAGATTTTATGGATCGGGAGTACAGCCATACAAACATCCAATACATGTGGCAGAAAGGGTTTTTGCATTGGAATATGTAAGGCAGGTGCAGAGTGCTGATGAACTACACTTTCTCAGTCAGCAAAAGAAGACCTTACTTCCTTCTTTACCTTTTTCATGTGGAGGGTTCACATTCAAGAGAAAAGCATTTAGTGTGGCACATAATCTTTTGAATTTTTTTGACTTTGATCCTATCTTTCACTAGCAGTATGATCTATGTGACATCATTAAATCAATGATTGTGGCCAATATGAATGCTGCAAATAGAATTCAACATCAAAGTAAACCCTTGCTTGAAAACTTGAGAAACAAGGATTCTTGGGATGAGGTCAAAATAGCAATGGAGAAAAGTGCTGTTGAGAATGGTATTTCTTTTGAAAAATTATTAGTACAAATTATGGCATTGCACCAAAAGACAATCAGGACATACAATTTTTTTTCTGTAAAAAGTGATAAACCATCTAGTAGAGTAAAAATTCCAGGTTCTCTAGAGATGAAACTTATAGATAAAAAATGGTCACGATAAAAAATTATTGCCTTTTGGTCTATGAGGAAGGACCTAGGTGATCCAAGAGCTCTTGAAGAGTATGATAATAATGAAGAAGATGAAGAATTTAGCAAATTGTGGAATATAGAGCATGGGCATCCTGATGGATGTGATGAATCTGATGATGATACTGATATGGAAGAAGAAGAACAAAGCCATGCCAATTACAAACCTAGTTTAAGTGAGGCCGAAAAAGTAGAATATGCTTCAACATATACTTCAGGAGCAGCCATACTTGAAAAAATTGGTTATGAAGGTGGTCCTTTGGGGTCCAAAGGACAAGGCAGAGGCCCTTGGACAATACAAAGTGTTGAGCATAGAAAAAAAGTTGATAAATCTGGCCTTGGGCTTGGAGGTGAAAAAGTAGACTAAGGGGATACAAGAAAAAATCAATTTGTTAGAGCTTCTAGTCCTCATCCTCATGGTCAGATACAATCACAACTAAGACATACCCTTGGTGGACAACTTAGTGCAACTGGGAGTGCCATTGGTGGCGATGGTATGGGTAGTAGTACTAGTAGTCGTCAACATGTGCTACAACAACAAATTACACACAATACTAAGAGGAAAACAAAAAAAGATACCACAGAAACACCAAGTGATCAAGGCTATCAAAAGAGGCAAAGGATTTTGAGAGGTCAAAGTCACACTATTAGTGGATCCACCAGTACCACAAAGGAGTTATTTCCAGAAACTCCCACAAATCAAGTTAGTGTGGGGTGACATCATTAACAACTACAAGTACTCCTATTCCTTTGCCATTCAAGCATTCCATTGTTCTTGCCTCCCCAGGTTATGATTTCATTGAAGAGTTTAAAAAGAAATCAGATTTGAATAAAAAAGAAAAGAAGCAACTAATGGAGAGTGCGTCTACTGTAACTTCAGAGATTGCAAAAACCATGGTATTACCCACATTTGACAAAAATAAAGAAATCATGGAGTACACAATTGCTATTCCCATAGTTCAAAACAAACCAACAAATCAAATGGATCGATCTGAATACCAGGTAACCAATTTTCAATTGGATTTTTTTGGCTTGAAAAATACTGACAAAATTAATGTATCAAAGAAGAACAATGAATTGGTGTACACATCATTGCTAAAGCAAGATAGAGAGAAGAAAAGGTTGCGGACCCAAATAGAAAAGTTACAGGCAAACCTAGCAAGTGAGAAAGCAAAGAGGAAAGCAAGAGATAACAAGAGCAATGAATTAGAAAAAAGAATAATAAAATCCGCCTCTACATCAACAAGCAATGAGGATAAATCAAATGAGAGAGAAGTGAATGACCTAAAGCGAAGGCTAGATGAGAGCAACAAGAAATATGATGAGGAAAAATCCACTTCAGAAAACTTAAGACTCAACATTGCGAATGGAAATGCACAGTGGGAACAAAAATTGGAGAAACAGAGAAAAAAAAATGAAAGATTGGAGACAGAGCTGACGGAAGCAAAAGAAGAAATTAAGTCTTCTCAAAATAAGTTATCTATATTTTGTAGAGATACAGTGAGGCATATAAAACAAAAGATCTAGGATGAAATAATGCAGAGGTTTGATCATTTGTGTGACATGTTTCAATTGATTGATGCTACCAGACAACATTATTGTTAGGTTTTCAAAAGCAGATATCTAAAAGCTAAATGCAGATTTTATCAAATAAACCAGAAAATAAAATCACACATAAAATTAACACAGAGAATTTAACGTGGTTCACCCAATGTGGGATACATCCACTAAACCACAGCCATCCAATGATATTATTAATAGTGCAAAACCCTATTACAATATCGTGAATAATCACCCATTTCTTATGATACTGTAACTCTATCCTAAACCCTTTATAAATTAGGGTTATACAAAATCGAGGTTTTTTCCCTTTTTGTGATTTTTCCCTTTTTCAGTAATTTCACGAAAATACATGAAGAGTGTACAGTATAGAATGATCAGTCACCACATACTAACAATCTCCCACTTGGAGACTGATCAAGCTCTACACCTAAATAATCTCCCACTTGGAGACTGAACCTGAATGACACCGCTGCACTTACAACTCCCACTGGAAATAAGCACCTTGGACCCTACTGGTTTCTTAAACATTAATTCAACCTTGAAGGCCAACCAAAGCTAAAGAGGAGCTCAGCTTCTCCCTTATCACTGCCTTAGTAAACATATCTGCTGGATTTACATCTGTATGTATCTTTTCCAACTTTACCTGTCCATCCTCCAACACTGACCGAATGAAATGATACCTCAACTATATGTGTTTGGTTTTAGAGTGCAAGGCAGAATTCTTTGCAAGATGTATAGCACTCTAGCTGTCTGTGAACAAGTAATTTTCAGCCTGTTGTTTCCCCAACTCTTCCATGAAAAATTGCATCCATATCATGTCCTTTGCTACCTCTGTTGCAGCCACATACTCTGCCTCTGTAGTGGATAAAGCAACCACCTTTTGCAATCGAGATATCCAACTTACTGCTATCCCACCAATGGTAAATACAGAACCTGTGGTACTTCACCTGGTATCAATATCCCTTGCTAGATTTGAGTCAACATAGCCTTTTAAATCTATATTAGAGCCCTCAAAACATTAATGTTAATCTGGCGTACCTCTCAAATACCTGAGAATCCATTTCATTGCATTCCAATGCTCAATTCCTAGATTACTCATATACCGGCTAACAACTCCTACAACATATGCAATATCTGGTCTCGTGCATACCATGGCATACATTAAACTACCTACAGCTGAAGCATATGGTACCTTGGACATTTTTTCTTCCTCCTCTTGTGTCTTTGGACACATATCCTTAGTCAATTTTACATGACTGGGCAAAGGTGTGCTGACAGCTTTTGCATTCTCCATATGAAATCTCTGCAACACCTTTTTAACATAATCAACCTGAGATAAAAATAATTTCCTATTTTTCCTATCTCTTGTAATCTTCATACCAAGGATTTTTTTTGCTGCCCCCAAATCCTTCTTAGCAAATGAATTTGCTAGCTGTTGTTTTAAATCCTTTATGTGATCCATGTTAGACCCCGCTACAAGCATATCATCAACATATAAACGTAAAATAATGTAGCTATCTTCACCTAGCATCTTCAAATAAACACAATGGTCTGAATTACACCTGTTGTAACCTTGCTCAACCATAAAACTATCAAATTTAAGATACCATTGTCGAGGTGCTTGCTTCAAGCCATATAAGCTTTTCTTCAATCTGCACACTAGTTTCTCCTTACCTTTGACCTCAAATTCTTGTGGCTGTTCCATATAAATTTCTTCTTCCAAATCACCATGGAGAAAGGAAAGTTTAACATCAAGCTGTTCTAAATGCAAATCTTCAACAGCCACAATACTTAACACAGTACGAATAGAGGTCATTTTAACAACTGGAGAAAATATTTCATCAAAATCAATACCCTGTTTCCGTGCAAATCCCTTTACAACTAATTTGGATTTAAATCTTTTCTTACCTCCATCCTCCTCTTTCATCCTATAAACCTATTTGTTTGCTAAAGCGTTTTTACCTGCAGGCAACTTGCATAATTCCCAAGTCTGATTTTTCAGCAAGGAGTCCATTTCTTTTTCCATTCCATGCTCCCACTGAACCTTGGTATCCACCTGCATAGCTTCATGATAACATTCTAGTTCACCAGCATCAGTTAATAGAATAGAGTACAAAGAGGGAGAAAATCTTTCTGGAGGTCTACTTAACCTTGAAGATCGCCTAACATTCACTGGAGTTTGTGGTATTTCTTCTTGCTATTGTTGCAGAGCATGAGGAACCACTAGAACATTGGTGTTTGTAATATCATCCAACACTGCATAATCCTGTTCTTTCTTCTCATGTTGCTGCAATAGATCTTTGTACAACATTTTCTCATTGAATATGACATCTCTGCTTCTCACAATTTTCTTATTTTCAAAATCCCAAAGCCTATAACCAAATTCATCTATGCCATATCCAACAAATATACATTTCTTTGATTTTGCATCATGGTTGGTTCTATTTTCAGAATCTATATGTGCAAATGCTTCACAACCGAAGGTTTTCAGAAAAGAATAACTTACCTTCTTACCTTTCCATGCTTCCTCTAGAATACCACAACCCAAAAAATTAGGACCTCTATTAATTAAATAAACAACAGTATTTACAACCTCTGCCCACATGTTTAAAGGCAACCCAACATGCAATCTCATAGTTCGTGCACGCTCCATTATTGTTCTGTTCATATGCTCAACCACTCCATTTTCCTGTGGAGTCCTTGGAACCATTTTCTGCCTATGAATACCATTAGAGGAACAATAATCTTCAAACTCTTTGCTGCAATACTCACCACGATTATCAGATGTGAGACATTTCAACTTTTTACCTGTCTCATTCTCAACCAAGCTTCTCCATTTTTTAAAAGTTTCAAATACATCAAATTTCTGCCTAATGAAATAAATCCATACCTTCCTAGTTGCATCATCAATGAATGTGACATAATAATGAGAGCCACCAAGAGAAGATACCTGAGCTGGTCTCCATACATCCGTATGCACAAGTTCCAATTTCTCATCTTTCTTTTGTTTCCCATCCTTGAGAAAACTAACTCTCTTTTGTTTTCCATAAACACAACTTTCATATAAATACATATTAACACATTTTAGACTTGGTAAAAAATTCTTTGAATGAAGTACTTTCATACCTTTTGCACTCATATGCCTAAGTCTGTTATGCCATAGTGCTGATTCAGAATTCACAGCAACTATCTGATTTTCTTCCTACTGAACTGCAACAACTATTCCTGAACATTGATTTTTATCTGCAATAGCTAAAGTAGAAGGAACAATATGACCTGTACAAAGATATAAGGTGCCTACGTTCACACCTTTTGTAACCTTCCAATTTTTATCACTAAATGTAACAACACAACCTTCATCATCTAGTTGCTCTACAAAAATTAAATTTCTTTTTAGCTTTGGAACGTGCCTTACCTCATGTAGTAGCCAATGATTCCCATTCTGCAACTTGATCTTGATTCTTCCCTTTCCAACAATCTGACAGGATTCATTATCTCCCAAATAAACCAGCCCAAAATCCCCTTGGACATAATCATGAAAATAATTTCTATGGGGCGTAGCATGAAATGAAGCCCTTGAATCTAACACCCAAGAATCATCAACATTGTCAAGAGAAAGAATCAAAGCATCCTCATCAGATTTATTACTTACCACATTTGCCTCTTTATTTCCTTCTTGTTTGTCTCCTTCTTTATTTTTCCGAGACCAACAATCTTTCTTTACATGCCTTGGCTTACCACAGTACCAACAATCCCTGTTGTCTCTAGATTGGGACCTTCTGTCCCTTGATTTTCCTTGTGACTTCCCATGACTCCCAAAATTATTTCATCTCTCGTTTGTTCTGCCCCTGCTTTCTGCATTGAAAACACTACCTTATGTGGATGTTCCACCTGAGCTTTTCCTACAAATTTCCTCGCTCAAAATAACACCAACAACATCATCAAATTTCAATGTATTTGAACTAGAAATAGAATTGCTAACAGCCATTAGCAAGCTATTCCAGCTTTCAGGCAAAGAAAACAGGATCAAAAGAGCCCTAACTTCTTCATCAAAGTTTACTTTTATAGAAGTTAATTGACTGGTAACTGTATTGAACTCATTTAAATGATCAGTAACTGATCCACCTTCTACCATTTTCATATTAAATAAATGCTTCATAAGAAATATCTTATTCGAAGCGAAAGGCTTTTCATACAACTTTGCTAGGGTTTCCATCAACTCTAGAGTTATCTTTGCTGTTGTGATATTGAACACCACCGATTGTGCCAGGCATAAGCGAATACTGCCAAGTGCCTTTCTATCCAAAATATCCCAATCCTCATTCGTCATTACTGTGGGTTTCTTATTTTTCCCTTCTAATGACCGCCACAAATCCTTCTGATAGAGATAATCTTCCATCTGCATCTTTCATAACTGATAGTTCTGCCCATTGAACTTATCAACCTTCAACTTACCCTTATTTGCCATTGCTCCCACTTAACCGTGAGACTCCCACTCAATCGTGAGACTTTCCTGCAAATGATAATCGAAAACAACCTGCTCTGATACCACTTGTTAGGTTTTCAAAGGCAAATATCTAAAAGCTAAATGCAAATTTTATCAAATAAACCAGAAAATAAAATCACACATAAAATTAACACAGAGAATTTAACATGGTTCACCCAATGTGGGCTACATCCACCAAACCACATCCATCCAATGATATTATTAACCAGTGCAAAACCCTATTACAATATCATGAATAATTTCCTGTTTCTTATGATACTGTAACTCTATCCTAAACCCTTTATAAATTAGGGTTATACAAAATCGGGGTTTTTTCCCTTTTTGTGATTTTTCACTTTTTCAGTAATTTCACGAAAATACATGAAAAGTGTACAGTATAGAATGATCAGTCGCCACATACCAACAATTATAAGAAGCTCAACAAATATTTAGTGGACAACAAAAAGGTGGTGGAATTAGAGAAATATGCAATTAAAGTTCTACAAATAGTCTACAAAGCCAGCGACAATGATCTGAAATCAAAAGGGATTACTAACTGGATTGAAACCTCAATGAAGTTTTCATCTATCATTGAAAAGTGTTCGAGAATGTCTGGAACAAAGGAATATTTGCATTTGGTTGCAGACAAGATGAAGGTTGTGGATGAAAAGGTAAGGAACTTCACAGAGCTTGGTTTTCAAGAGCCTTTTGACACAAATGAGCAATTCATTGGAAATGATGCTTTCAGAAAGAAGATGGAAGGTGCAAGGAAGATTGATTTGGACCAGTTTCCTCAGAACCAAGATGTGAAATATTTGGATTCCATCAGAACACTGATAACCTTGAATGCAAAATTGACTGAAGAATTCAAGATAGGTTCCATTTCCAATTACAATCAAGAAATGTTAACAAAACTTCAAGTCAAACAACATCAGTTAGAGAAAATGACAATTCCACCACCTGAAGAGTGGAAGTTGCTAGAAAAGTTGATACAATGACTTGATTTATTATTTGCAATCTTTGATAATATGAGTTTCGAAGTTCCAACTCAGCTCTGTGCAGACTTGTCTTTGGGCATTGGCAAGATTTTGCATTGCCAATGCCAATATGTACTCCTTCATGTGAAATTCAATTAAAAAGCTCAAATTCAAATTTCAGTAATGTGATGATGTTCAATTATCTGGATTTTGTATTATTTATTTTATCATTTGAACTAGTGATGAACTGTTAGCTCATTATATTTACTTCTTGGTAGAGCTTCCATTTCCAAGTTATGGATGTTGAACTGTTAGCTCATTATATTTACTTCTTGGTAGAGCTAAAGCTTATAAGTTATGGATGTTGAGCTGTTAGCTTCTGTTATATTTTGACTAAAAATCTTGATCATTATCCACCAACTTACACCTCACCCACATCCCACAATGCACATAATGCAAAAATACACTAGATTTGATTTTATGATTAGCACAAATTGCAAGGATTTGTGTAACAATATCCATTTTGTGGCCCAAATTACTACTTGATAAATGATCATGTCCATAAATAAATCTAAAACCCCATGGTCACAACCCCTATTCCTGAAGAATTCAAATTCAATGTACTGACAAATTGAATAACATAAACAATTTGAATAACATAAACAACCACTTTGGAGACAGCCAAATAAGTTAATAACTTATAAGCATATGAATCCACAATAGTTGAACACTCGAAAGCAAATCAATAAATATGTGTAGCCTTCTCCATTGTATTGATCTTCAAAGTTCAAATGATATGCATTATAAAAATACTTTATGATATGAGATGGATGGACGAATTGGTGCAATCTATTATCTATCTTCTTACTATTTTCTACTCTAATGTCTAATTAAGAGGCAACAAGCTACACACCCCTTGCAAAAATTCATGACGTTTTGACAACTAAACATAATTCAAATTATAAATAAAACAATGCCACAAGTGAATGCACCGATCCGTTAATCTCCAAGCAGAAGCCCGTGACCACTGACCACCTAAGATCTGTTCAAGGCTTCTACTCCATGATAGGGCACTCATCATGTTGTCGAATGGCATTCTTCCTCTGAATCTGATGGTTGTCTCGTTGGATCTGATTCTGATAAATCTATAGTTTGGATAATAAACATATTAACTGCAGAGAGGTGATGGATGTACTCCTCTTCAACATAGGTGTCCACATTAGAGATCGCCTCTTTCATATCATATTCTAGAGACATTATTTTTTTGAATTGCTTATGACTATTTTGTAAAACCATATCCTCATCATTTATTTCTTGCAACACAACAGTCAGAAGCCCATCAAGCTCTTCCTTCCAATCATCATATTTTCGCAGGTTTCTAATGCCAAAATGAAGTGTCAGGAGTGGGACTAAATCAAAGAAATCAAAATATTCCCTAAGCATGTTATGATATCCGTTATGTGATTCTAACAACTTGTTATATGTCAGCAATATTTGTCCTTTCATGGCATTCTTATCTACGAGCTCCTTTTTTTTCTCCATCATTCTAGGCTGCAATCGCTCATTCTCCACCAATGCAATGCGTGTCTGATTGAATACTTCCCAATATTCAATAGCAGATTTCATCATTTTATTGAACCTTTCTTTTATCATTTCAAATACAGTGTTATATTTGATGGTTTTCACTTCTTTCTCCAATTCTTTGCATTTCCCCTGGGATTTTAGATGGCAATTCTTCCAATAGGCTACATCAACCAATGCATCAAGCACTCTCTTATCTTTTTCAAGCCATGGGGAGTACAACTTTTATGTGGAGGAGGAAGATGTTTTTTCTCTCTGATTTGCTAGCTCCTTCTTCAGTTTGTTATTTTCCTTAATTAGTTTATCGATTTGTGCTTTGGTAAATTTTGCCACATTTATGTTCAATTCTGCTGTCTCCATAGGGTTGGTATCCACTACTCATTGAACCAAGAGATGACCAAACACTTGGTTTGGATTACTAATTATAGCAGGTCTTTTATCATGGGGATACAGTGACCAAATAAGCAAGGTGGCTTCATTTGGGTTGTACCCAGATCCTGAATACATTTTGTCACTTGCTTTTTCTATTAAGTTCATTGTCGTATCCCCTCTTTTTCTGAAGCTATCAAATACAATTCAAGAGCTAATATCCCACCTTGGAAGGAGCAACACTCCAGCTTCTTGAAGCGATTCCCTACCTCTTTTAGGAGTGATGGACTCCATTTCCTTTTCTACCTCACTTTTTAATTCCTCTAGAGCGGTTGCCTCATGTTTAGGAGTGATATCCTGTATCTGTTGTCTCATTTTTCTACCTTTATATTCATAAACAAATGATTTAAATTCATAAGATTTAACAAAATCACAATAAAAAATAAACTGCTGTCCAATCATGACCCTCACATCATCAGATAGTTCATTTGATGCCTCAAATATTACAACATTCTTCTCTTGAGGGGGATCGTACTGTGCAATCATAGGAGCATTGATTTGTTTGACCTACTCACCCTCTTCATCACTCTACTATTCTTCACTTATATCAGTATCTACAGAAAAACATACCTCAAGAGTAGGCTATGAAGGTATGGAATCCAAGGGCTCTATGTGCATCAAAAACAAGTGGGGGAACATCCTTTACCAGTTCATTGACATGAGCGATGAGTTGCTCAATTCTTGTTAAATGATCCCGTATCTCACCAAATGCCTTTGAATAAGATGAGACATTTTTCCTCTTCCATTCCCCTGCAAGCATAATCTTGTTATAGGTGGCCATTCTTTCCTTTGTGGAAGCCTCATCATGGTTTCTTATGACATCTTCAATTGAGAACAAATGTTCATAACCTGATAGCACCTGCGATAATCTCACCTTGTGAATAGACCCTTCTGCATCAAATTGTTTCTTTACATCACCTAGAGGTAGGTTGTACTGTGTTAATTTACCATCAATTTCTCCATATCCTTCATTGGCAACCACTGTAAAGTCTCCAAAACATAAGGTGCTAGGCATAATTGATTGTTTTCTATGTCCTTTGAGGTGTTTGGAATCAGATTTTGCCAATTGCCTCACAATTTCTAAAAATCAATTCGGTCAGGAACTACTCATGGCATCAAGTGTGGAGCCCCTTCGAACCCATAAACCCTTATCACTGTACAATTAGGGAAAGCATACTAGTCTCCCCAATTATGATTCACTTTATTTCTCCGGTCATTTTCCTTTGGTCTTAAAAATCTTTGTACTTCTAGGGATAGGTTATAGTTGCATGGATACCCCAGCAACTTCATCAATGGTTTTACAAAAGATTCTTCAAAATAAAGGTAATGAGACCTACCAAATTGGCTGTCCCACAATGAAGTCCACATTTGTACAGGTTTAAAATCTCCATTTTCATCTGTATCTTTTATCCTTAATTCTTCACTCCAGACCCCTCTGACTTGTCCCTCATACAATAGCAAATGCATAAGCAAAGAATAGTGTTCAAAATTAATATTATCACTATTATTTTTAATCTTTTTGAGCCCTCGATGTAGGGCATTGGCCAAGCAGCTAGCATAATCAAATGGCCTGACATCCTTGCTTTGTATGTTTGCAGCTAAGATCATTGGGGCAATCGACATGAGAGGTGGAACCTCTACTCCCAAAACTTGACCAACTGAATAATAGGTGTATCGAAAATACTGTTCAAACAAATCTTCATGGAAAGGAGGGTTTTCACTGCTAGAGAACCTCCTGAGTTGGCCTCCATCATCCTTGGGCCTATGCAAAGGTAATTTCCATCTCTTATAGCTGGTATCCATGTGGTGATACTCTATCAAGAGATCTTTGAGCGTGAATGATAAATTCAGTGAACACTCTAACTGAAAGACATTAGAAATGAGATCCCTAGAAATAACAAGCATGTCACCCCCGCCATGTGACTGAATAGTTCTTTTCTTGGGGTCATATCTGATAGCAAGAGCTTTAATTAGCTCTGCGTTCACAAACACATTGGGCACCACAAGTCTTCCCAGGTTCAACCTCCATGGATTGCAGACTGGTTGGAACCTAAATTGTTTTCTGTAATGGTACATGAAGAGGTCGTACCCTCGTTGTGGTGTCCAAATATCCCCTAAGCCCTTATGTTTGTCCCATAATCGATCCATGGAAGGATTCATTTGAGCACTCCTCTTGGGTCTCGGCCCCGACCCAGGACATTGATCTATCAGGTCTTCATTTAGGAGTCTCTTAGGCTTTTTGGTTTTCTATTTTTTAGCTTTAGGTTTGTCTGTACTCTCTTCCATTATTTAAATCTTAAGCTTTTGAGTAAAATAGCTTCTCAGCTGGGTCTGAAAGTGAAGTACTTACGTGAGTCTCGCCGAGTCGCCTCCACAGTCCACCGGTCTTTTCTGCGTCAGAACTCCAAGTTTTTGCCTTTCTGCTTCTGCCCTAAGCGAAATCTTCCAGGATTTTGTAACAACTATGCGATCAACTTGTGATATAATTCACTTCAATTCTGGTTCATAAATGCACCGCAGCACGATGCCACAGGATGTCACATCAGTCTTTCACCGATAGCCACCCTCTCCACCGATGGACACCTATCCTTCATTCTATCGGTGGGACGCCAGATAATGTTTCCCCGATGCACCATAGTTCCCCCGATATACTTTATGCATTCGATAATTCATGCCCATGGCCATGGGCCATGGTTATAATTCATGGTTACTTTTGTTGACAACTTGACTCTATCGGTATATCGGGAGAGCACCTTAGGAGTCAGCCCGATAGAGTATTGTTACACCGATACTAGGTTGTGAGCTATTTTTATCGGGCCATCGGCGGGATTGTGATGGGGTTCCGCCGATGAAGCATTGTTAGGCCGATGGTATTGAATTTTGTTAGGAATGGGGGAAGGACTACGTCACTACGAAATTTCAAATTTTGTTTAATTACGCTGAAAGCGTTATACAGTGAAAGCAACAAAGGAATATTCGTAAACTTTTTGAAGCTTCATTGAAAATGACAGGCAAGTGGAAGTATGTGCTGCTTAAAAATAACAAGCACATAAAATGTTTTTTTTTTTCTATTTTTCTATTTTTTTAAATTAAAAGCTTCCCAATAAATAGTTGTTAATTTAAATACTTTTGGATTAAAATTACAAACTAAGATATGTATGCTTAAATAGTTTTTTATATATATTATTAATTAATATATATAAAAATAGTAGAAATAGCTTTTTATATATATTATTAGTTTTTCATATATTTTATTAATTAATATTATAATAAACAATGTTAAGTATTGATAACTTTGAACATTCTTTATATATATTATTAATTAATATATGTATACTAGTATTTATGGATGCAATGTGAATGTAGGCTATAATATGGATCTTGTCACACAAATTTCTACAATTTGCATTGTTCATAAAATCAAAGTGTGGTATATTTTTGTGATTATTGAGAAAATAAGATAATTCATGGCCATGGTCATAAATTATAGTTCATGGTTACTTTTGTTGACAACTTGACTCTATTGGTATATCGGGAGAGCACCTTAGGAGTCAGTCTGATAGAGTATTGTTACACTGATACTAGGTTGTGAGCTATTTTTATCGGGCCATCAACGGGATTGTGATGGGGGTTCTACCGATGAAGCATTGTTAGGCCAATGCTCGATGGTATTGAATCTTATATAATTTATAAAATATCATCAAATAGTACTATGTTACTATAGTTTGACTTTGGCATATGTATTATGATTCATGAAGTGCAATATAATATAAAATATCATGGAGACTTGGACTGCAATATAAAATAAAATATTTTGAACTTGAAGTGCAATGATACATAATTTATTTGAATACAATATACAAAATCATCAACTACAGTTTGGAATATGATTCAAGATGACATGTAGTGCTTGAGTGCAATATAAAATATGATATCATGAAGTGCAATGATTCACAATTTCAATGTTCATCAAATACAATAAAAAATATCATCAGACATTAACTACAGTTTGGACTTTCGAAAAATGGAAACTGATTCATGAAGTGCTAAAAAAATACCTAAAACCTGCTAATTATCTCCCATTTCCCAAATGGAGTCAGGGTCCTCAAACAGATCCTCATCTTCAAATAAAGTAAAAGAGTCATCTTGATTCTATGACTGCTCTGCAGTTTCTTTAGCCTGTGTCTCAAATTCAACATTGATTGATTGATTTGTGTCAATTTCAATATCATTGTCATCTGTCCTAGGCTCAGTCCCATGACCACTACCACCAGAACCAGCGACTGTTGGAATTGGAGAGCCTGTGTTGCACGACCTTGTCCCTCTTCTTTCACATGTGGACCTCCAGATTGCGAGTGCCCTTTCAAAAGGAATTTTTTTGACATTATATGCAGTTCCTTTCATCCTCAAGCAATTTTCCAAATTCTTGTCTAGTTTGTTTCTTAACTTTGATTTCAAAAACCCGAATTTACTAAAAACTCTCTCATCCTCCACTGACCCCAATATCATTGTTGGACATAAATCAGCAAGTTTGAAATATTGTGACATCGAACCACATAATATTTCACTCTAACCTAAGCTTGTCCAAACCTTTTTTATTGATCCCGGTTCAAAGGCCTTCTCCTTGTCCATGGATTTATACTGCTCCCTCATAGCTGTTGCAAAAATCTGAGATTGCTTTCTAAGCTTATTTTCATCTAAAATTCCTTCTATTATTTGTTCATTGTATGTTGCCTTTTCTGAAAACTGTTCGATCAAGATTTTTACTTGATCATGAAAATATTTTGGGTTATCTCGGTTTACCCAAAATTGAGGATACACAATACCCATGGCTTCAAGTATTTCATGTCAAGGGAATCTTTCATGAATCTCTGAGGAAAGAGATTTTGCAATTTCCTTCAAATTATCACTAATAGATTTAACAATGTCGTTAAAATCTTCCTCATTAACAGGTACTTCTTTTCTAGAGTGCCTGCCAGTGCCTGTTTTACAATGGTACATTGGTATCTCATGTCCATGTACACAAATACATAAGTGCCCGCTTGCATTAAATTGTAAATAATTATCAGGATTATTCAAATCAGTAATTTTCCCCTACATCAAATAATTTGTGCCTTCTTGTGTTAGATCTAGATATAGATGATCGAGGGCCAAGCATGTAAGTTTACGTAGATTGGCATATTGATAAATATACATAGTTCTATCTTGGGATTTCTTCACAAGATTGTTGATCTCATCCAACATGGGGAGAAGACTAGCTAAATTCAAGAGTGTCTCTATATCGCTTAACCTATGTAAGAATTCAAGAGCTTTGTCTACTGTGCTACGATGCTCGTACATCACTCCAATCAAGGATTGATATTCTGAAAGAACTCGTTGCGTTGGTCCATGCATAGAGATCCATCTGGTATTGACATCCTTGAGAAGCTTGTTTCCAAGTGTTATTCCCTCAGAAAAATGTTGAAATTCAAGGAAATGTTTGGGACTTCGGTAGAAGTATGCGTAGATCTCGCGAACTAGATTTTCAACTTTTGATACTGTAGGAAACTTGCTTACAATTTTGAATGCTAAATTCATTCTGTGGGCCATGCAGTGAATGCCAAGCATGTATGGTGCACAAGTAGTTTGTAACTTTGTGCAAAGACCGCTCCTTTGACCTTGCATCACTGTAGCTCCATCAGCTCCTACACACACCAAATTTTTGGTAATTGTCAACTCATCCATACTTGCAAATTCATTCAAAGATTTCTTGACTAGTTCAAATAGATTTTGCGATGTTGAACTTTCCTTCATTTTATGAACACAAAGAAAATGAGCTTGGTGAACATGTTGTTCTACAGTATACGAATTCATACAAACCCAAGAAGTATTGTCTACCATAGTAACTTCATCTAAAGATAATGGAATGGAATTTGACTCTTTTAATTTCTCCTTTAAATCTTGCTTTTCCATAGCAGTAAGACAGTTCACCCATTCCCATCTAGCGTTTACTGACCAATGTGAGAAGGGAAAGTGGGGAACACTCAAATAAGATAATAAATCAAAATATTCTGGGTAGTTTGTCATAGGATGCCCCCTGGAAAAAATATGAAAAGTAACACTCATCTGAATAGTTTTTGACAGATTTGCTGGTACCATGGCTTTTCCAAAATGAGCCTCAAGTGTACCTTCAAATTTTTTAATCTTTGAAATTCTATGGTTATGCTCTCCATAATCTATGACATACTTAACATGAAGACATTCTTCCTTTGATTTCCATCGTACGACTGATTGTTCCTTTCCGTCTATGATTTGTTTTTCGTAAACTTTGCCGATATGCTTTTCTATAGTGTCAAGCTTTAGCTGCATCGTCTTGTCTCTTCCACATTTCCAACTAAAAATCTTACATCTAACCTCTATTTCCCTTTCAATATCGTTTTAGTTTGATACCCCCACTGGTTCAAGGAATGGGTACTTCGACAACCAACAAATTTGAAAATTCCTTGTCATTTCCCACTCATGCCCTAATTTTGCTTTGCCTTTTCTTTTCTTACTACCAACATCATCCTAATCCAAGTCGATTATCTCATTTTGGCTATCCAGGGTATCCCTTGGAACATCTTTTGTAGTATTGCCATCCTCATTTGATAAATTTTGATTTAACACAATGACAATCTCACCTTGACCTTCCTGTGGTGGAAGAGTTGATGATGTATCTCCATCTTCAATAATATTTGGTGGAAGAGTTGATGGTGTAGCTCCACCTTGATCTGATGGATTAGAAGCTTTGCCAATTCCAAAGTAAGACTGTATGGTACCTCCCCATTTTGGGCATTTTGATGGCCTCCCAATCTCTTCATTACCCGCCTGCTCAGGAGTCTTACCCTTGCTGCTCGACATATTGATCTCACTTCGAATAAAAGTTGGAAAAAAATATCTTCTTATTTAAGAAGGACAGACCGACAGAGAATATAGATCCCATTCCCTACTTAAAATTATGTTTAAGACTGAAGCAAGAATGGAAAACAGATAAAGAAATCTTATTATTATAACTAATAGTCTAATAACTAATAATAGTATGAAGAAATGATCACTCACCTTTGAGTCTACGTTTTTGGCTTTCGCTGACTTCTGAATTGAGAAGTAGAACCTTAGAACCAAACAAAATGTGTAAAACCGAACAAAATGTGTAAGAACAAATAACAGTTTCAATTGTATTTATATCAATCCATGATTCCATATTTGGCCAATTCCGCTGGATTTTGAAATGGTATGTTAAAAATTTGGCGAATCCCGCATGCTTATACAATGATACCTTGAAATTTTCAAGGCGAAATAGGTCCTCATAAGCAACTATTTATAAATTTTAATTGGCGAAATGGGTCTTCACAAGCAACTATTTGTAAATTTTAATTGGCAAAATGGGTCTTCATATAATGCTGGTTTAATAGTATTGGTGAATATGTAGGTGACTTTGACATGCTCCCCGGGATTCCAAGTGAAAATATTGATCTGTGCATTGGAAATGCATAGTCTGTTATGGCGAATTTATTGCCTAAACATGCCTCATAAAAAAAAACTGCTGGCGAATAGACATGCATTGGACCGATAGTCCATGAATTCCTGATGATTTGAACACCCTGCAGATACGGTAGATTCACCAAATTTGAATTTCCAGATTCCTATAATTCGCCAATTGGCGAAGATTCGCCACTAAAGTTATCCCTGCTTTGAGCTCACACACACCTCTTGGGTGCATTCCATAGACTATCTCAAAAGGACTCTTGCTTGTGGTCTGGTTCACACTGTCATTGTAGGCATATTCAGCTTATGATATGACCATGTCACATGTCTGTCCATAATCCTTGGTTAGGCATCTTAGAAGGTTATCTAACACTCTATTAATCACCTCAGTTTGTCCATTGGTCTGAGTCTGGTAGGCTGATCCAAAAGACAAGTTAGTACCTAATCTGCTCCATAGAGTCTTCAAACAATGACTCATGAACTTCACATCTTTGTCTGAGACAATTCTCAATGGAAATCCATGAATCCTCACAATCTCTTTGAAGAAAAGGTGAGCAATATAGCTAGCATCATGGGTGGTCTTGCAAGGGATAAAGTGACTCATCTTACTGAACCTATCTACCACCACATAGACACTATCAATTCCTGTCTTAGTCTTAGGGAGTCCTACCACAAAGTCTATGCTAATGCATTCCCATGGTCGGTAAGGAATGGGTAGAGGTTGATACAAACTTGCATTGCTAGCTCCCCCCTTGGCTTTCATACAAACTACACACTGCTCCACATAACTTCTAACATCCCTTGGAAACTTGGGCCAATAATCTAACCTCTACACTAGTTCCATTGTCTTGTTGATACCAAAATGACCACTAAGACTACCATTGTGCTTCTCCTGGATGAGATTCTCCCTCATTGAACCTTTGGGAACACACAACCGATTCCCATTAAATAAAAGTCCACTTTGCAATGTATATTCTGAGAATTGACTATGAAAGTGATTCTCAAAATTAGAACACACCTTATATGCCTCTGAGAAGTCTTCATCTTCCCCATAGAGATCCTTGAAACTCTCTATCCCAATGCTCTTTATTTGTATCTCTTGCACTATCAGCAACCTCCTACTTAATGCATCTGCCACCTTGTTCAATTGTCCCTTTTTGTGTTTGATGGTAAAGGTGAAGGCTTGGAGGTATTCCATCCATTTCAAATGTCTATTGCTCAACTTTTCTTGTGTGTTGATGTAACTAAGGGCCTGTTTATCTATAAACACAACAAACTCTTTAGGTAGGAGATAATGCCTCCACTTTCTAAGTGAATGTACTAGAGCATATAGTTCTAGGTCATAGGTAGAATACCTCTTCTTAGCTTCATTGAGCTTTTCACTAAAGAAAGCTATAGGCCTGCCTTCTTGGCTTAGTACTCCTCCTACTGCAATTCCACTGGCATCACATTCCACAATGAATAACTTATCAAAGCTAGGTAACAAAAGGATGGGTTAAGTTGCCACTTCTTGTTTCAATTTCTTAAAACCCTTCTCAACTTCAGGAGTCCATTTGAACTTAGTCTTTAGGCCACCTTTGATAGTATAAAGTACTGGTGCACATATACCACTAAAGTTCCTTATAAACATCCTATAAAGCTGAGCTAACCCATGAAAACTCCTTACCTCTGTCCCGGTGGTTGGTCTAGGCCAATTTAGGATAGCTTCCACCTTGCTTGGGTCCATCTTCAATGATCCTTGGGACACTACAAACCCCAAATACACAAGATCTTGTTTGAAGAACTCACACTTCTCTAGGTTGATGGCTAACCTCTCTTCCTGCAATCTTTTAAGAATGAACTCCACATGCTTCAAATGTTCTTCTATTGTCTTGCTAAAGATGAGTATATCATCTAGATATACCACCACAAATATCCCTCTGAAGTCCTTAAGAACTTCATTCATGAGCCTCGTGAATGTGCTAGGAGCATTTGAGAGGCCAAATGGCATAACTCTCCACTCATACAACCCATCAGTTGTCTTAAAGGTTGTCTTCCACTCATCCCCATCTTTAATTCTATTCTAGTGGTATCCACTTTTGAGATCTAAGTTAGTGAAGTACTGTGCCCCTCCAAGACAATCCATCAAATCCTCAATCCTAGGAATAGGGAACCTATATCTGATTGTAATTCTATTTATAGCCCTAGAGTTGGTGCATAGTCTCCACTTCCCACCTTTCTTGGTTGCTAAGACCACTGTTACTACACACGAACTGATGCTCTTCCTAATTAGTCCTTGGTCTAAAAAATCCTGCACTTGTCTAGCCCCTTCCAAGTTCTAATTTGGTGTGAGCTTATAAGATGCTTTGTTTGGAAACAAAGCCCCTAGTATGAAGTCAATCTGATGACTGATGGCTCTTTGGAGGTAAGGTTACTGGTGTTCCATCGCTAACTATGTCCTTGAACTATTGAAGCAACTTCTGGATTGCTCCTCGTATGACTGTCTTCTTGGTCTTGTCTTCTTCCTTGGGTTGCACCATGACCACATATCCTTCACCTCCTTATTGTAGAGTGTTGATAAAATCCTTTCCACTACTTAACAAGACACTAGGGGTCTTTGATTGTCCTTCTTCCTCATTTGACAGTGACTGCTGTTTGAATGTTTTTCCATCCTTCTTGAATGAGATAGTGTTCTCCTTTCCATCATAGATGGCTCCTCTATCATACTACCATGGTCTACCCAATAGAAGATGGCATGCATCCATGGGCAACACATCACAAATCAGCTTGTCTTTGTACCCTCCAATGGAGAACTCCACCGTTGTTTTCTCATTTACAAGAACACTCTACCCTTTATTCAACCATGTCACCTTGTAAGGGTTAGTGTGGGGTACTTTCTCCAACTTCAACTTCCTCACTGCCTCCTCAGAGATAATGTTATCAGTAGACCCTGAATCCACTATAACCTTGCACACCTTCCCATGTATTTTGCATCTTGCCCTGAATAAGGCTCTCCTTTGCTTTGGCTCCTCCTTGATTGGTTGTATGATTAGAACTCTTTTAAACATCAGGTTCTCCCCCATTTCTGATTCAATGTGACTAACCTCTGGTGATTTGATACTCATTGTGTCCTCTTGTGCATATGATACTCTCTTTTCTGTGTTTGAAGAAGATGCTTTCTCTGGGCACCTATAAGTTGGATGTCCTACTTGACCATAGTTATAAAACTTCATACTAGCAAAGTACGAGTTACTTCTACCTGCTCCTCTTCCTCTATTTGAACCTCCTTGAGGTCCTCTACCTCTTCCATAGCCTCCTCTAGAAGTTGTTTCACTCCCATGCTCTATGAGTTTAGACTCTCCCTGATTTCTTTGTCCAGTTCCTCTACCTTGGTAACCACCTCTATGCCCTCTTTGATCTCTATCTTCACCTCTGCTCTTGGAAGCCTTGTCTTTTTTCCTCTTACTCCTCTCTTCAATATTTATAGCCAATTGATAGCATTGGTGCACTGTTTTGGGACTTAGAAGAGTCATCTCCTCTTGAATGTTCCACTTCAAACCGTTAAGGTATCTAGCTACCTTAAGGCTTTCATCCTCTGATACATTAGACCTCATACAATTTTTTTGAAACTCCTCAATATAAGAATTCACATCTTGGTCTCTTTGTCTCAAGCTCTGTCTTTTCTTATGCAACTGAATCTCATAATCATCTGGCATGTATGCTTCTCTCACTTTGGAAAAAATTCCCTTCCAAGTAGAAATAGGATTCTTGCCTTCCTTTTCTCTCTCTGTCTGAATGAATTTACACCATGTCAAGGAAGAACCTCTCAATCTTGACTTTTCCACCTTCACCTTCTATGCTTCAGTGACTCCATCACACTCAAAATGGTTTTCCATTCCCTCTATCCAATCCATGACTAGATCAACTTCCAATTTACCACTAAACAATGGTATGCCTTCAAGTGATTTTCCACTCATAGCTTTCAATGCCTTCAAGAAAGGCTCCTCTTGCAAAATAGGTTCGATTTCAGGGATCTTGTCTTCCTCTACAACCTCTTCACTCTTGGGTACCCTTCCTTCCAACTTATCACTGACCTCATCGGTCTTGGTTTGCAAATTATTCATTGCCTGCTCAAGTTGAGCTATTCTTTCCCTCAATCTTCTATTGTCTTCCTCTTGATCTTCGACCTTCTTGGCCAACTCTATATTTGTCACCATGGTTGTAGACCTGCTAGACTCAATCTTTGACATACAACAATCAATCCCAAATCTTTTGTTGCTCTGATACGAATCTGATAGGGAGGCTGGATGAATCAATCATTGATTCATGCTCTAGGTCTTGCTTGGTGGACCTCTAGGGTGTTTTACTCCACCTTGATAACCTATAGGACCCCTTCCTTCTTAGGTTCCCCTGGTTCTCCTTGCCAATCCAACTATCAATTAACTCCTTCCTTCCAAGTCAACACTTGGTGCTATTTTGTAACACTTGTTTTAGCCCTTAATCCACCCTAAAGGCTACTAAACCTCCATTTCATGAATTTAGTTTTACAGAGGTGAGGAGGTTCTTTCAAAGACTTCAATCCATCCTAGCAAGGGTGTTAGGGATCCACCTAGCTTCATTTTCTAGTCGCTTTCACCAAACCCTCATTTAGGCCTAGAACCTAGGTTTTCTTCTTCGAGGGATCAGGGTTTTTCACAAGGTTCTTCCAAGTAACCCCCAATCTTTCTTGGGTTTCCTGGTTCTTATGTCCACCACTCAAAGATTATTGGGGCCTTGGGCCTCAACTGGCCATACAAAGTTCTAATTTGGAAGTGGACAAAACTAGGCCTTTTGAAGCCCTTTTCTTGACCTCTCTGCAGACTGTCAATTCTTTCCCTCACCATATGGATTGGTGGAGTCTCCTCCTTGTTACCATAGCTTGGTAAGCCTCACATCTTCCCTCTCCAAAATCAAAATTGTCTTAAACTAACACCTCTACAATTTTTAGTGCTCTGCACTTTGGTCTTTCCTAGTCGGGCTCTTCCTTGGCTCGCCTAGGAGAAGACTTCCACAGTGGCTCTGGTGCTGTGAAGGACTCCTAACCCTACAATATGTACATCCATGGATTCTAGTCACTATTCCCAAAGGGCCATACAATTTTTATGATGGGAAAGTGAACTAACCCTCCATTCTTCAAAAATTGCCTAGTTCAGGCCAACAACTATAAATAAAGCAAACTATCTACAAACAATGCTTGAAAGCGAACAAACTAGCTATCTACTGCCACACAATGCTTGAATAGAAATTACCCTAAATGCTACACAAACTACAATGCCAACATTAATCCATTAAACCACTTCTTCAAGGAAAAAACTAGAAATTCACACAAAAATCACCACTGTTTTCTCTTGAATTCAAAAATTCCAAATAATTCAAATGCTTCCAACCTCACTCCCATGTCGAGGTCACCCTTAAATAGGGTCTCTAAGTCAGTTATGCTCTCCCTTAACCTCTCGTAGGCCGCTTGTAGCTTTCATTGAGCTTCACTTTCAAAAATTTGAAAAGAAACTCCTAAAAGGTCTAAAAGGTCAAAATGTCACTTTTAGCCAAAACCTTAAGCCAATTCTATGGTCAACATGACCTTCATCAGATCAACACCCAATCAAAAATTCCAGGAAGGCACAAACATAAATGAACAAGAATAGAAATATAAGTTTGCCTAAACAAAATTGCCCAAGACATGACCTTCTAGGCAACCTATGGTAACCTATGGGAGCTCCTGCACCACATATCCTTAAGATCATCCTCAATTTTTGGACACATATCTAATAAAATATTAGTACCAATCGGTAAAGGAACTCTAACTGGATTACAACCTTGCATACTAAATCTTTGCAAAATAGTATTCGCATACTTACTTTGTGATAATAAAAGCTTTATGTAACCTCTATCCCTTTTGATCTTCATTCCCAGAATATACTTGGCAGCTCCAAGATCCTTCATATCAAATGCACCTGAAAGTTGGGCTTTAAGCTCGCTGATCATATCCTTAGTATTGTTGAAAAATAACATATCATCAACATACAAAACAATAATCAACATAGATTCACCAACACAATGAATGTAAACACAATGATCCTCCTCACTTTTAACAAAACCCAATTTCAAAACAAATGAATCAAAATTTTGATACCACATTCTGGGGGATTGCTTGAAACCACAAAGAGAATTTTTCAATCTATAAACCCAATGCTCTTTTCCTTTTCCCTCAAAACTTGTAGGCTATTGCATACATATTTCTTCTTTAAGATCTTCATGCAAGAATGTAGTCTTAACATCCATTTTCTCAATCTCCCCATCGTAATGTACAATAATGGATAAGAGAAATCTAATCAAAGTCAATTTAGCAATAGGAGAGAATATCTCACCAAAATCAACTCCCTCTCTTTGGGAGTAGCCCTTGGCTACCAGTCTAGCCTTGTGATTATACAATGAACCATTTGCTCCAAACTTCTTTTTGAAGACCCACTTACATCGTATGGCCTTTCTTCCTTTGGGTAAACAAACAAGATCTCAAGTGTTGTTAGAGTCTAAGGCCATCATCTCCTCCTACATGGCTAACTGCTAAGACTCACTATCATCTATAGAAAATAGCTTCCCTATAGGATCTAGGTTTATCGTTAGTACTCAATAAAGCATATGCACAACAAAAATTTGGTGGGCTATACCTATCTACTGGATTCCGTAGTCTTGTGGATCTCCTCAAGGGTGGAGTAAGAGACTGAACTAGTTGTTCTGCATGATCATCTGTACCAACTTCTTCTATAATAATAGATTAAGTTGAATATCCAATATACTGAGAGGGGGGGTGAATCAGTATCTCGTTTAGCTTATTGAACAAACATCATCCAATTACTCTAAAGCATATAACAAAAAAGATGAGCAAAAGAAATAATAGAATATAAAACCACACAACACATGAACACAAAAATTTTACATGGAAAACCCATTGAGGGAAAAACCACGGTGATGATTAGATCAGTATATAATGGATCCAAAACTAGATACAAAAGAGGCTCACTGCTAGATACAAAATCTCACTGCTTAAAAGTAGGAATCACTGTCCAAACAAGGACTCACTGTCCAGAAAGAGAGGCTCACTGCCTACAAAAGATTATAAAAAATAAATGGCTTCACAACCAGAATATGAACTGGTAAGAGTGCACCTAACAAGTGTTTTTTCAGTTCCTTTGATGCTCAAAGAATTCACATGCCATCAAACTAATATTCTCTCTTATTCGTATTCACATTCAATCCACACTTTTCAATCTCCAAAATATTCAATATATATATATCTGATACATCTGCAATCATCAATTAGGTCGGCCTAATTGGATGCAATCCTTATTCATCAAAAAGAGTAATTGTTGGCTCTAAGTTAGTACAAAAATTCTCCAAAAATAATTCAATTGTGTAGTATGCTATATCATGTTGGCTTGGACCAAAGATAGGTCAATCATATGTCTGCAACACAGATTAATCCATTATACCACCAACTATTTATTAGGTCAGCCATGGATAAACCTAATAACAAAGAGTAACACCGAAGTAAAGCCAACTCACCATACAAGCATATGAGCACACAAAATTGTATACTTACAAGCTTCCAAAATTCATAAATCATTTCCCAAAACTGTGAACAACGATGAACACCGAAGGGGAATTGCAGACCAAAAATACCGGAGGATGTAAACTTGTTCTTCATACCGGTTCAGAGTACCAGATCAAACTGAAACCTTAACCAATATGGTGACATCAATGACAGCACAGATTCTGATCTTCTTCATTCTTCCAACAATCTCCCCCTCTATCATTGATGGAAACATGTGCCAAAAACCCTCAGTTCTTCATTATTTTCATTCCAAATCTATCCCCAAATCTCTTCAAATCTCTCCCCCTTTGAAATCAATGGAAAAGGGTGACCAAAAGATAGGATATAAGTGTATGTACCTGGTGACATTACATTCTCAAATTTGAAAACTCTAACACTTCCAAAAATTTAAAACTTTCGAAACTCCCCCTTTGTCCAACAATTCAATTCTTCTTGTTTTTATTTTTTTTTCATATTTTTTTATTTTACTGCTCCTTTTTCATCAAAGGAAAGAGCCAAAAATTTATGTATTCAGAAACTCAAGTGAATATAACACTTTTCACCTGAAACACTTTCTTATATCTCTCTCTCATAGTTTGAAAAATCTGCTTCCAAGCAAGCATTGCAGAACCCATTGTGGTACACATGTTTTCCAATAGAGCCAACAATGTAAATGAGGATGATCAATCCACAAATGAGTACTATCATTCACAGGCTTTTGCATCATAGAGTATTCTAGAGAGATGATCTAACTGAACCTCAATAATTTCTTTAACAAGCCATAAATTTCTCACCCCATCTTCCCTTTGTCTTTGAACAGTCAACAATTCTACTTGCAATTCTCCAACTCTTATTTTTTATTTTCCTTCTTTGTCTTTAAAGAAATCAAAATAATTTCCAATGCTATTCATTTCAGATTCAATGGCTTGGATTTTTCTTCTTAAATTTTCAATTGTAATAGGCCACCAGAGACAATACTTGTAAATGCCAGACATCTCTTTAATGCATTTTCTTGTCTCACTCATGTGTTTGGATAACTTCTGCTTATCTTTGACACATCTTTTCTCAACCATAGCTTCAAATTTATTTCCTTCCAAACCTTCCAATAGCATTCTCTCTTCAAGAAATTCAACTAGATTATCTAGTAATAAATTGGAAACACTTGAAATATCAATAAATTTCTCGAGCAAATGATCAACGAGAGCATCATCAATTTTAAGTCTATCCACCGAAGAGCGTGCATTCCACATTTCACCAATATTCTTCATCTCACCTCCATCCAACATCATCTGAATATCATTTGGATCAGAAGATTCAGATCCAGGCAAGGACTCTTCTTCATTCTTCTTCTGTGATAACTTTCCTCTTTTTAGATTCTGAAGGGGAATCACTAATAACAACTTCTAATTCCTTTGTACTAGAGGATGAACCCTCCTCAAATTGACTAGACACTGCCACAATGGAGCATAGATCCTTTTGCAAGGATAATAAAAACACTTTACAATCACTTGCATTATCCTCCATACCTTCCAAATGTCTGTAACTGTTTTTCCAATAGGGACCCTAGATTCCCACTTAACATTCTCTTTCCTAGTAGTGAACTTCGAAAGTAAATTACCAAGCATAAAAGTAAAGATATATATTGAAAAGGATATCCCTTGACCAAAGACATTCATACATTCTCAATTAGATTTTCCAAAATGAGATTAGATAAGTCAAACTGCTTGTTCTCCTTTACCATCATCTGTGCAAGATATATGACGATAGCCGAAGTGGAGCCTTCATGATTTATGAAATTGATTTTGTAAGAAATACCATATACAACATACCTTACGATAGGGTCAACAATAGTATTTATCTGCAAGGCTCGGGGGTCTTTGTCGATTCCAGTTAATTCCTCCACCTCTTTGTACTTCGCTATTTTCTTTTCGGGGAGGTCACCAACACCACACAACCTTGTAATAGCTTCAGTTGCTTCCTTCATGATAGGGTAGGATTTTTCCAAAATAATGCTTCCATTCTTAATTCGACTCAACAAGAACAAGACACAATCTTTATCTGCAAATCAAGGAAATTCTCCCCATAAATCCAAACCTAGGGTTTTTACGTTCTGCAAGTTGTTGGACATTAGCCCTAGTTCCATTTCCTTCATTTTTCGATGATCGAATTCTTCCAATTCAACTCCTTTCAGCCTTAGTGGAATATTTCCACTCGATGCTTTGTCCATAGATTCCATTTTCACACTTAACTTCTTCTCTTACCTTTCTTTTTGTAACCACGAGAGAAAACTTCCATCACTTGTTCTTGATTGTTCACAATGATTTCTCCAAATTACCTCATAATCTCTCCAAATCACTTCAAAATTGCTTCAATTTGTGCTTAAAATTCTTCAAATGCACAAGTGATCAAAATGAATGATGATTTTTTCTTTATACACCATCACACTACCCTAATTTGCAATAAATGCACTAGGGTTCAAAAAGCTAATACAAATCTTCCTTTCACTGCACTGAGAAACCCTAATTCACTCTGCAAACGAACATGCCTAAAATTTTTTCTTCCAGTTTCTCTTGCACAACCTCTACCCATTCATTCCTTACAACATATCCTCGTGCCAATATCTGATACACCATATTTCTTGGGGGTTTGAACAATTGTTTGTTAATAATCCCCCTAAGACCATGTTAGGTCTAATTCTCGGAGGAATCGTTTGCACCGAATGAGGGAACATACACATTTGTCATCTCTGGTTCTTCTTTCTTTTTCCATATCTTGTTCATTTCTTTCTTAACCTCATCTTTTTCAATCTTCTTCACAGGTTCATTCTTCTCTATAGGAGCATACTGCTTTCCATTTCTACTTCTGTAAACTCTTGAAATATGTCCCAGTTTGTTGCAATTATAGTAGACAAAATTTCTTTGATTTGTTTGTCCTCCATTAACAACTGATATGTACTGATTTTCTTTGTGTCCAAATTTGTTACAGGTATAGCAATAGCCATCAAAATATTCATTCATTTTACCTCCATTAAATCTATTCATCATCACCTGACTAATCATCCTCATATGAGATCTACATTCAGTAGCTCTATGTCCAATTTTCTTGCATGCATAACATTGTCTAGAGAAGGGATCAAAAAACTGATTCATCCTACTCCTGCACTCAGTTTCCTTATGACCAAATTTATTAAATGAAAAGAAAACACCATTGAAAGATGGATACCTTTGAACATTTGGTTGTTTGATAGGTGGTCTTCTAGCAAAGTTTCTCTTCTACTTCCCTTTATCCTAAGTCTTTTGATTTTCCACTAGATTTGAGTTCTGCACATTCTTAGAGTTTTCAACGACTTCTTTTCCCAAACATCCTTTGTATTTAAAAGGTATTTTTCCTACAATGAATTCATCAAGCTTGGTATAAATGTCTTGCAATTATCTTCACAGAGTTTTTCTTTCTCCATATTTTCTTTTAGCTTTATCACTTCTTGTTCAAGCCTTGAGCATACATTAGACTTACTTTGCACCACTGTATTCAGACACTCTTCAATTCTCTTCTTTTCTTCCACTTGCACCTTTAATCTAGTAATCTCTTCATTTACAAGTGTTTCAATTGCTCACTCACTTCTCCATATATTTCTTTGATTTTTTTTAATTACTCTTTCAATTTATGGATGCATTCATTTGCCTCATCAAGATTTTATCTCAGATCTCTATTTTCATTTTCAACCTTATCAAGATCTTCAAGAACAGCCTCGAGCTTTTCTTTATCCATTTTTTTAGTCTACAGGATCTTCCTCAAGCTGTTAGGATTCTCCAGAGGAACCAGAGCTCTGATACCAATTATTAAATATCCAAGATACTGAGAGGGGGGTGAATAAGTATCTCCTTTAACTTATTGAACAACCATCATCCAATTACTCTAAAGCATAATAGAAAAGATGAGAAAGAGAAATAATAGAATATGAAACCACACAACACATGAACACTAGATATTTACGTGGAGAACCCAATAAGGGAAAAACCATGGTGAAGATTATCTCACTATATAATGTAGTTCCAAAACTGGATACAAAAGAGGCTCACTACCAAATACAAAAGCTCACTTCTTACAAGTAGGACTCTTTATCCACAAAATGACTCACTGTCTAGAAAGAGAGGCTCACTGCCTATAAAATATTATAAAATAGAAATAGCTTCATAGATAGAATATGACTTGTTAAGCTTGTACCTAATAAGTGTTGATTTAGTTCCTTTGATGCTCAGAGAATTCATATGCTAGTATACTAATATTCACTCTTATTCATATTCACAATCAATCCACACTCTTCAATCTCCAAACTAATTAATATATATATCTGATACATTCACAAACATGAATTAGGTCAGCCTAATTGGATACAATCTTTATTCATCAAATAGAGTAACTGTCAGCTCCAAGTTAGTACAAAACTTCTCCAAAAATAATTCAACTATGTAGTATGCTATATCATGTTGGCTTGGACCAAAGATAGGTCACTCATATGTACGTAACATAGATTAATCTATTATACCACCAATTGTTTATTAGGATGGCCATGGATAGACCTAATAATAAAGACTAACACCGAAGCAAATCCAACTCGCCATATGAGCATATGAGCACATAAAATTGTATACTTACAAGCTTCCAACATTCATAAACCATTTCCGAAAACCGTGAAAAATGATGAACACCAGAGGGGAATTGTGGACAAAAATATCAGACAAAAAATATTGGAGGATGTGAACTTGTTCTTCATACCAGTTTAGATTACCAGATCAAACTGACACCTTAACTGACATGGTGACATCAATGACAACACAAAGTTTGATCTTCTTAATTCTTCCAATAGATTCATCTTTATTAGAACTACTTGAATCTTCTTCTTCTTCTTCACCCACCAATCCATCATTTTGTTCTTCCTGAGGTGCATCTTGATGCTCTAACTCAAAGTGCACTCTCTTTTCCTTTTCTTCTTTTTCTTTTGTCTCTTTAGGTTCAGAAATAGCTCTAATTTCCTTGAAAATAACATCTCGAGAAAAAATAATATTACGGGTTAATGAATTCCAAATCTTATAACCTTTAACATCATCACCATATCCAATGAATGTACACTTTTCTTCTTTTGGATCCAACTTAGATCACTTTTCCTTAGGCACATGAACAAAATCCTCACAACCAAAAACCCTTAAATGTGAAACAAAAGGTTTCTTACCCGTCCAAACTTTATAAGGTGTTGAATCAAGAGCCTTACACAGATATTTTTATCAAGTAGAAAAAATTACACACAACCTCTTCCCAAAAGCATTTACCTAACTGTGCATCACTAAGCATACTTCTGGCTCTTTCCATAATTGTTCGGTTCATCCTTTCTGCAACACCGTTCTATTGTGGTGTATATAGAGTTATCTTTTGTCTGATTATACCTGCATGCTTGCAAAAATCATCAAATTCCTTGAAGCAATATTCCCCTCCATTTTCAAATCTTAATATTTTAATCTTTAAACCTGATTGGTTCTCTACTAAGACTTTTAATTCCTTAAACTTAGTAAAAACTTTAGATTTATATTTCATAAAATAAATCCATGTAAATCTAGATACATCATTAATGAAGGTAAGAAAATAACAAGATTTTTTGATAGATTCAATATCCACATACCCAAACATATCTGTGTGAATAATTTTTAACTTCTCTTTTTCTTTATTGCTACCAGAAGGAAAGGAATTTCTCTTTTGTTTAGCAAACACACAAAGCTCACAAAAATCAAAGTCCTCATCAAAATAGGAGAAATATTCCAACAAATTTTTATTCTTAATTGTTTTTAAAACATTATTACTTGTGTGGCCCAATCTACGGTACCACAACATACATGCATTTTCAATACTAGCCTCAGATACATAGGAGGCATTAAAAACTATAATGGTTTCAAGCTTGAACAGGTTTCTGAATCTCTTCCCCTTCCCTACCACCAAGTTTCCTCTTACTAATCTGCAACCATGCTTGTCAAAAGTTACATGCATTCCCAAATCATTCAACTTTTAAACAAAAATCAAATTTCTAACTAATCCAAGAACATGATAAACTTTCGGGAGGTTTTTAATACTCTCATCACTAAAACACAACAATACCTTGCCTTTCCCAAAAAGTGGATATGAAGAGTTGTCTCCAAGGTATATATTACCTCCATCATATTTTTCATATGTGGAGAACCATTCTTTATGTGAAGTCATATGAAACGAGTATCCTGAGTCAACCAACCAGTGCTCATTAGCAACAACATTACAAGAAAAAATTAAAACATCTTCACCTGCATTTGAGGGCTTATCAGAAGCATTTTCCCTCTTGGTATTTTTTGTACTCCTTTACATGTCCCATTACCATAGTTCCAACACTTAACTTTTTTCTTTTTACCAGGAGTCTTAGAATGGCCCTTGGACTTGTCCTTAGCCCCTTTCTGATCTCCTTTCAATCCTCTTTCCTTAGACCTTCCTCTAACACTGAGAGCATCCCCTGAACTATCCAAACTCTTCTTCCTCAATTCCTGGACCAGTAAAATTGCAACAAGGGAATTCAACTTCATATTTGTGAGGCTAGTAGTGATAGCAAGGATAAATTTCTCCCATGACTCAGGTAAAGAACAAAGAGGAAAGATACATTTATGATCTTCATCTACTTCAACATCTATTGAATCAAGCTAACTCATCAACAATTTAAATGAATTTAAATTCTCTGCAAGTGATTCACCCTCTTTCATTTTCAAAGAAAATAAATTTCATTTTAAATAAATTTTATTTACCATACTCTTGGCTTGATAGATCTCACCCAAACGATTCCACAAGTTATATGCAATCTCTTCCTTTGCAACATTCAATAGGACATAATTTGAAAGACACAACTAGATGGTTCTCTGTGCCTTCTTATCCAATCTATCCCAGTCATCTTGAGAGACATCTTTGGGTTTCCTCTCTTTTTGAATATCCATCCAATAGTTTCTTTCTTCCAACAAATCTTCCATTTTTAGCTTCCACAACTCATTCCCTATTTTGTTGAACTTCTCAATGTCCAAATGAGAGGTTGATGCAATGGTAGATGCAACCATAATTTCAACACAAGATCCATAGAACAAAACATAACTAAATCTCCCACTACAACTATAGCTTCCACACTACCACCCAAGAGTTAAAGTTGGCTAGGTTCTGATACCAAATGTTAGAAATGAAAGCACAACTACTCAAATGGAAATCTGATTCAAATAAATTTCTGCAATCTTTTAAATGCGTATAAACAATGGAGATTGTAACATGAAATTGAAACTATGCTTCACAAAAATGAAAATAAAACTTAACACATATCACAATGACAAAATATTTATCATGGAGAAAACCATTTCGAGTAAAAAAATCCACACAGGAAAGAGACCCAATGTCTGTATTAATCTGCAAAAGATTGTACAATACAACAAAACCACTAATCTATTCTTCAGTCTTCAATTAGACAACATTCTGGTGGCACCTGAGTACCTAAAATCTATATTGTAGCAACAAATACATGAAAAATACTTTTAAAAAATGTTTCCTCATTACCCAAGGCGTACACACTCTCTCTCCTCCAAGTGTCCCACATGCAAGCATCAAAATGCAACTTACAAGTGTCAAAAGGTGACGCTTCCAAAGTTGGGTGCCCATATCCATGCATGGAAACTTATAGCATCTTATGACATGTCATAACCATCATAGATACCTCAAACATGCATACATCCCAAGATAGGTGCCTGGGGCTAAATATAACAAATATACAACTAACATATCTGTCATATGCATCATAGAATATTAGAATCTTATGACAAATTGCAGCTGTCATAGATTCACTAACCAAACATTATGATAGTTTTCATACATGCCAAAAATAGTAGATTCTCCAAGGGAAACACCTACCCTCATTTACCATGAGTTTTAACATTTTCCAATAGTAAATATCACTCCGTAATTACCTCTGGTGACTTTGAAATCACCCTTGTCAGTGAAACTAATATATCTCCTCATGGATAATGAAAAATTACAAATAATAAATGGAATAAATACAATATTGGGATTTACAAGGTCAATGACACCTTATCCCAATAGAAAGGCTACCACCAACCAATATCAATCAATTGAGAACATTACAATGAAGACCGTAGTCAATCCGCAGATTCATTGCCCAGTTAGCAGACAAGATCCACCCATTCCAACATCTATTAAGAAAAGGAATTCCCTTCAACTTGACAGAAAAGTGTTAGGAAGCATTTGATTATAAAAAAAATTATCTATGGAGTCGACCAGTTCTTATGCCTCCAATCGACAAAAAATATTTGATATTATATGTGATAGAAACATCAACACTGGGGGCATTGTTAGCACAAAATGATAATGATGGCAAAGAATGAGTTATATATTACATTAGTCACACCCTAGTTAGATATGAGTTGAACTATAGTCCCATTGAGCAAGCATTCCTAGCGGTGGTATTTGCAGCACAAAAACTGAGACATTACATATTGAATCATAAGACAAAACTGATTGCAAAAATTGATGCTCTAAAATATCTTCTTAGCAAAGTAGCACTGACAGGAAGACTAGCTAAGTGGGTTATGATGCTAAGTGAATATGAAACTGAGTATGTAGATTGAAAAGTAATAAAAGGATGGGTGATAGCAGACCAAATTGCAAATGTGCCCGTTAAAGTATATCACCCTTTGATATACGATTTCCAAGATGAATCAATATTTATCATAGACACACCAACTACATGGAAGTTATATTTTGATGGATCTGACATAAGTGATGGTTCAGGAGGTGGAATTATATTCATCACACCTCAAGGAGACTCCATTCCCAAGTCATTTTGAATAGCATTCCCCTGCACTAATAACATAGAAGAATATGAGGCATTATTGGCAAGACTTCAGATAACAATAAAATAAAAACTCAAGGATCTTTAAGTCTATAGTGATTCTCAGTTAGTGATAAAGCAGGTCAATGATGATTATGATACTAAGGATGAGAAATTGATTATGGTGGATAGTTTCATATTATACATTGATAATGTTTCTTTTGAACAAATCCTGAGAATCTAGAACAAAGCAGCTGATGCAATGGCTACCATTGGATCTCTCTTGGACATTCCTAATAATTCATCACAATATGAGTTCTTGGTAGAACAACTATTGATCCCTGTATTCAATGTCCCCAAAACTGAACTTGTGTGTGAACTTGTTAGTCTTGAATCACCTTGGTACCAAGACATTTGTGCCCATTTTCATGACCAAATTATACCTCCCGACTTGTCCCTTTACCAAAGTAAGACCTTTATTGGATGAGCATCTAAATATGCCATCATCGAGTACACCCTTTATCGTCATAACTTAGATAGTACTATCCTTCGATGTCTCGACTCACATGAAGCACAAACAACCTTACTAGAGGTACATCATGGTATATGTGGAGCTCACTCCGTTGGTCCTACCTTAGCCAAAAATCTCATGAGAACGGGATATTACTGGCCTACGATGGAACGTGATGCCTATAATTTTGTGAAGAAATGTCACCAATGTCAGATTCATGGAGATATTATACATGCAATAGCCTAGAAATTACAACTACATACTTCGCCATGGTCATTTTCTCAATGGGGACTCGACCTCGTAGGAAAAAAACCATCCCACTTCTTCCAATGGACATAAGTTTATCCTTATCGCTACTGAGTACTTTACAAAATGGATTGAAGGCATCCCACTGACTTACATTACTGGTAAGCATATATCCAAATTCATCCTGAACTACACCATTTGCCGTTATGGTATTATAGTCCATCATTACTGATGTACACATCTAAAAATGGTCATGGCTAACCAAACCTCTTAATTAATTAAATATGAATTATTTAATTAATATTCTTAAGTCATCTAAATATAAATAAATTTGTTATTTATTTATATTGTTCATTTTTCCAATTTTTCTAGTTTAATTAAATAAATAAGTTTATTTAATTACTGTTATTTTCCTCTTAATTAATTAAATAGATTTCACAATTTATTTATATTAATTATCACAAGTTTAAATTCTAAATTTAAATGATATTCTTCATTTCACATTTAATTAAATATTTTCAATATTTAATTAAAACACTTTATGAAATTCTTCACTCTTCTCAATAATTAAATATTTGCAAATATTTAATTAAAAAGCTTTTTCTCTTCTCAATAATTAAATATTTTCAAATATTTGATTAAGAAGCTTTTCATTTCCCACACATAATTAAATATTATCTATTTTAATTATGGACACATCTTCCATTTGTCTCTTCATTTTCCATCTGTCTCTTAAAATTCCATCTTCTTTTCAAATTCTCGATCTCTCACCGTTCATCTTAACAGGTTTGAACTCAACCGTTGATCTTGGCCAATTGAATTTTTGCCTTCAAAAATCTATAGATATAGCCCTCTTGTGAGTTGGAAAGGACCTCGAATTTTATATTTTCATATGTAGTTATTATAGTCGCATTTTAGTTTTATCAAACATTTCTAGCATTCAATTAGCATTTCAATTTCATAGCTTAAAGCATATTAACAATGCACATGCATTTTATTTAATCTCATTCTCTCAAGCTGCCATTATATAAGTTGTTGTTTAAAACAACTGAGAGCCAACATCTTGAAATGAATCCTTGGAGATAGAGGATAATGGGAAGAATTTGAAGAAGTTGCCTTTGTTTAGAGTTTGCATTTTGCTTTCTTTAATTTAGTTTTTTTAATCTAATGTTTCATTGGTGTATTAGATTAGATTCATTTTGATTTACACATTCTAACATACACATTTCTGATGCCCACCATGGGGCCAAGCCCCACATTTAATATTTCTTTTTGCAAAATTTTTCTGGCAGGTGATGGACTAAAATCACATTTTGGCGCATACGAGTCTCAGTTCGGCGCATACGAAGATTATTTCGGTGCATTGATGAGATATTTCAGTGCATCCATGTCTTGTTTCGGTGCATAGACACTCTATTTCGACGCATCCATGGCATGTTTCAGCGAATAGACGACCTGTTTTGGCGCATGCAGTTGTAATTTTTTTTTAATTATGATTCCGACGCCATCTGCAGACAAGATTTTTCAAATTTTATTTTAATGGAATGAAGCAACCCTAGGGTAGACATTTAAATTTGAATTAACCAATCCTAGGATAGTCACCAAACATAAATTTCTTTTGGTTAAAATGAATCCCATGTTTTTGGTGAAGCAACATCTTCACTTAGTGTAGAGAATTGTCAATTTGGAATTTAAAATTGAACCATTATTGTTTGTTGTGCTTGTGGGTAATAGGTTTATGCTCTCCCCTTAACTGGGTGATCACAATGCTAGACTTACCTTTTATTTTTTGCAATTTAATGCTTTATGACATCCTTTAGAAGGCCTACTCTTGTGGGAAAAAGTACTCACCCAAGAGGAATGGCCTAAGTGGGAACACCTAAAGCCAAGGTTTCCAACCCACTTTAATCAAAAGAAATTTGTTGATGAAAATCCAACTTGACAGTAGTGCGCAGGATAACCATCCCCAAAACCTTTGTTCTAAAGGTTGGGAGGTCTCTTGAGGGAGTCTATCTATTTGCCACACTGAACGAATATCCTTACTAAAAACCACAGTGTAGAAAGCCAACCATGTCAGTATCCAAACATCATCTTAATCGCGATGCAAGGGGAGGGAAGAATTTTCCTCCAAGACACTCACCATATAATCACCACGGATTGTTTGCTTAGGGGATTCGGTATCCACTTCCGCCACCTTGAGTACGGACCTCGAAAAGACAAAAACATGGGCGCCCTCTAGGGGGTGACATGGCTGTGTGAGTCGACGCGATTTTAAGCTATGGGCTATGGTTACTATGATGACCTATTTGAAAAATTAAGAGTGAGTTTGACTGAATTTCTTATCTTGTTCAAAACCTGTGAAAATCTCAAGAACATACACTCTTTGTTTAGATTTTAGGATTAACAAAACAACTGTCTGCTTCTCTATGCTATGTTTTTCACATTTAAATCAGATTAAGATCATCCAAAAATGTCTGTCTTAGAGGTCTAGCAGATAATTTAGCTTATCCCGAGTCTATTTCAACGCATTGCTGCTCTGTTTCGACGCATTGCCGCTCTGTTTCGCCGCATTGCCGCTCTGTTTCTGTGCATTGCTGCTCTATTTCGATGCATTGCTGCTCTGTTTCGGTGCATCTGTGCTCTGTTTTGGCACATCCATACTCTATTTTGGTGCATCCAATAACTGTTTCGGCACATAGGAATTCTATTTTGGCGCATTCAGTCTCTGTTTTGGCGCATCTATTTTTTGAGCCTAGGTAATTTTCTGACATTCAGAAATCAAGTTTGATCGGTCTAGTCTTTCCCATGCTCAAATTTTGGAAGTCTGCAACCTTTGTTAAGAAGTCCCTAGAAAGAAAGATTAGAAAGCCCAAGAAGTCTCTCAGATATAAGAAGATATTGAAGAAGAGGAAATTTCTATATCAAAGTCGAAAGGTCCTGCTTGAACACAAAACCTTTATTCATCAATATCACGGCTATATTAGAGGTTTCATTGATGATTATGTTGTAGAACTGTTATACTCACGATCTTTCTTTCAAAGAAGTGCCCTTTCTCAAAGGCACAACCACAGTCAGCGTATTCGTTCTTCTTATATTCCCCAACCTGCAATCACGTACACTACTTGTCCAAATAAAATTTTGCAGTAGAGAACTCAAACACATTAGGCATTCATTAAATTCATATTTCTACAAAGCTAAGATCAAACTTCACAAAGTGCAAAATCATCTTTATTTTTTATCTTTGTTTTAAATTCTCGCAAACAGGATTTTCATCCTTTCAATCAGGGAATCATGAGCTAAAGATTAAAAATCTTTTAAGTCCTAGAATCTTTATTCTATCTTGACTTTCATATCCATCACTATTGCACTATTTCATTTCTTTGATCAAAGCTAGTAGAATTTGAGTAAAGCTTATGCCTGTTATCACGAGATCTCTAAAACGTATAGAAAAAGATGAAAGTACAGTGAGCAAAATGGGTGATAATAGTGAGAGGGAGGAAAACCTCTTTAAAAATTCAAATACTGAAGAGTTAATGGAAGAAAAACTTCAAGAAGTGGAACAGGATCCCCAATTCCATACTCTTATGGAAAGGATTTTAGAACGAAACAAGGAAAGATAATTCCTTTCATTAGCTAATCAAGGAGCTAAGTTATCTGCTGATTTTGACACAAAAGGGATTAAAGAGGATCTTGAAATTCCTCTCAACGATTTTGGTGCTCTTACTCAACAGATAAAGGAATTACAAGGACAAATAAAAGAAATGGAAGGGGGTACAACGAAGAAGTATGTTTTGGATGACATATGTCCTTATCCATTTGATAGGAGTCTTCGAATGATTCCTTTTCGAAAACATTGCGAAATCCCTAAGTTTGATAGGTATAATGGGAAACTTGACCCCATTGAGCATGTAAGGGATTTTTGAAATATGAGCTTAGAATTTTCTTATAGCGATACCTACTTAATGCGGTTGTTTCCATGAAGTCTGGGTGGACAATCCATGGAGTGGATTTCAAAGATCACTCCCGCCATCAAAATTTTTGAGGAGTTAATAAACAAATTTATATCAGAATACTCCTACAACATCCAACACCAAATAACCATGCTTGATCTTTGAAACAAAAAGTTAGGGGAATCTTTCACTATATTTTTGCAAAGATGGAGAAGGGTGTTTGCTAAATACTCTCGTTTTGTTCCTGAAAAAGAAAAGATGGAGATCTTCATCGATAGTCTTAATGAAGAAATGAGTTACAGACGAAACCTTCACTGTCCTCAATCATTTGAAAAATTGATTGAAAACACAATTACTATTGAAGGTGCGTTGATCAAGCATGGAGTTCTAAAAATCAATAAAGAGGGTTCAAATTCATACAACAACAACAACAACCATAATAACAACAATGACAAGTCACGATTTTGGACACAAAATAAAAATGTTGTGAATGAGGGGGTAGTAGGTGTTAACAATGTAAATACAAAGCCTACCATCCTTAATGTGTCAGGTGTTCAACATAGCAACAATGCTCAAAATTCTAATAACCAAGGCAATAATTCCAATCAAAGAAACGTGACTAATAATCATGGAAATAATTTTGGCAATAATCAAAATTCAAATGTGCCCAGATCATCATATTTTTCGATTCGATGGAGTTTCACTCCCTTGGGCCAATCTTTGGAATCCATTCTCAAAGAATTATTGAATCAAAACGCTATTACATTGCCACCACAAAGAGACTATGAGCCTTGAGTTAAACCACCATCGTGGAATGACTCATATTTCTGTGAGTATCATAGGTGCAAAGGTCATAATATAAACAATTGCCAAGGGTTGAAGAATATTGTTCAATATTTGATTGATAACCATACCATCATGGTTGAGGGACATAATGTCAATAATGATCATCAAGCATTCAAGAATCCGCTCCCTAATTATCAAAAAGGGGAATCTTCAGTTGACAAGGGCAAGAGTGTTAATAACATCCACGATGTCATTATCAATCATATTTATACTGATGATCCTCAAATCAACATTATCCAAATCAAAGGTAAGAAAGAATATCAAGAGGTCAATTCTAAGACAAGGCGACAAGCCAAAATCATTGTCAAAGGCAACTCATCTAAAGCAGAAATTCCCCCTCCAAGTCAATACAATTTGGTTGATCAACTATGAAAAAAATCAGCCCAAATTTCTATCTTGGAGCTTTTAAAGATATCACCTGCCCATAAGGACATTCTGGAAAAGGCACTTGTTGATACAACTATATCCCCTAATCTGGATATCAATAAATTTCAAGCCATGGTGGGACACTTTTCCTCCTACACATGTTTATCCTTTTTTGAAAAAGATGAATCATCCATAATTCATCACTCTATTTAGAAGTCATGGTTCACAAATCCTGCATTAGATGTGTCCTCATAGATGGGGGAGCCGGATTAAACATTTGTACTTTGAAATTGGTCCTAGCTTTGGGATATTCAGCAGACTCTATAGATCCACGGATGAAAATTATAATCAAGGCATATGATGATGGGGAAAGGACTTCCAAAGGTCTCATCATGCTACCAATCAGAGTGGGACTTGTTGTGAAGAATACCTTTTGTCAGATTCTTGATCGGGATCTAACCTATAACATACTTTTGGGTCGCCCATGGATCCACGACATGCAGGATGTTCCATCTACTTATCATTAATGCTTAAAGTTTCCATATGATGGACAAGAAGTAACAATACCTACTGATCACATTAGTAGTCAAACTTGCTCTAACCTTAGAGCAACTCGGGACACGCTCATCCCACATAATAGAGAGGCTTTGGACATCTCTACCTCCAAGTACCATGAACAAGCAAGAGAAATGATAAGAAATTTTGGCACCAAGCTAAAATTGAAAGATAATTGAGTAGGAGAGTATTCTTTATCTCTCTCTAATTTACCCATATCCCCAAGATCCCATGGTCAACTCTCAACATCCATACAATAGGAAACATCAACTTTAGCCTCAACTTCAACCTCCATCACCAAGTTTAATGGGATATTTAACAAAGAAAATGAAATGGAAGATAGAGCTATCCTTGATTGGCTCTATAAAGATGAAAAAGAATCTGTATAGCATATCAAGTTACCTTGAGAACAATATGGAAAAGGTTATGATATCATGCAACAAATGGGTTATGAAGGAAATGGCCCTCTAGGTAAAAGGAAAGAGGGTATTGTTGAACCTGTCCAACTAAAAAAAATGCACCCAAAAGATAAGACTGGGTTAGGATATGGTGAAGATACTAAGGAAGAAGTAGCACAAAGGCCATCAAATGAGGAGTTAGCTGAAACAATTCTGAGAATTCATGCAAACAATTCTGACACTGACTCCAATGAATATGAATGGGATGATTTCTATGACGATACTTTTATCTCAGAGAAGAAGGTGGACGTCATACACAAGTTCTCACTTGCATTCTTACAAGGGGAAATCTCAAGGCCTCCGTTTGATTATGTCCTACAAAGCAATCATGACTCAAGTGAAACTGATTCGATTCAAAGCAAAACAAATTATCCACATGAGGATGCCATCTTAGATCTCCCCTATAATGACGTTAACGATCACATCTTGACCCTTACGGCCAGTGACCTTACTCATCCTAATGATCCATTTCCTTTGGTACATCCCAAACTCATTGGTTGGGAACAAATAGCACCCATTGATGTTCCAAATTTTCCAAATGATGAAACCATAATAAAATTTCTTTGTTCATCCCATCTCGAAACAAGTTCCACCGGGGAATCAAAAAATCAGAGTTTTCGACAAGAAATTGCCAAGTTTCTCAGCTATGAAATAAATAATATAAAAGAAAGATCTAATGGTGAAAACCTAACAAAGGCGGTATTAGATCAAGAAAAGGGAAAAATAAAAAGCGTATCCAATGGTGAAAACCTTTCAAAGGCGCCAGAGGATGAGAAAATTGACAATCTTCCAAAGCATTATTAGGAAAGATCTTCCATTATAATCAAATCAACAAAGGCACTCAATATAGGTACTACATAAAAACCCAAAGTTTTGCAATTGGCTGCATCTCTAACAGACAAAGAAGTACCTAGATTTACAGAATTTCTCAAAGATAATCAAATCAATTTTGCATGGTCCTATGCAGATATGCCTGGATTGGATCCAGATCTCATCATGCATCATCTATCTATTACACCGGGGGCAAAGCCTGTAAAATGGAAACTCAAAAAAATGCATCCACATGTGGCATTATTGGTTAAAGAGGAATTAAAAAAGCTTTTGGATGTTGGATTCATCCAGTCTATGGACTATGCAGAATGGATCTCCAATATCGTGCCTGTTTCAAAGCCAAATGGAACGATTAGAATTTGTCCAAATTTCAAGGATTTGAACAAAGCATGTCCTAAAGATGACTTCTCCTTACCAAACATAGATATGATTGTTGATTTAACCGCTGGACATGCAATGTACTCATTAATGGATGGATTTTCAGGATACAACCAGATCAAGATTGCACCAAAAGATTAGGATAAAAAAACATTCACATGTCCTTGGGGTACCTATTGCTGGAACGTAATGCCTTTTGGGTTGAAAAATGCAGGAGCTACATACTAACGAGCAATGAAAACAATTTTTCATGATATGATGCATACATTCATTGAGGATTATGTTGATGATCTTCTTGCCAAGTCTAACACTAGAGAAGGACACATAGATATCTTATCAAAAATCTTCAAAAGAATGGAAAAATTCAAAGTGAGACTTAACCCTAAGAAATGCATTTTTGGAGTAAAATCTGGGAAGCTATTAGGTTACATTGTATGAAAAAAGGGAATTGAAGTGGATCCAGCTAAAGTACAAGCAATTCTTGATATGCCACCACCAAGGAACATTAGTCAACTATGCTCTTTATAGGGACGGTTACAATCCATTCAAAGATTCATTGCTCAACTGGCGGATAAAATTTTGCCATTTACACATCTCTTACACAAGAATGTTCCATTCAAGTGGGAGTACAAATGCGAAGCAGCATTTGATCAGATAAAATAGTATTTGATGAATCCACTAGTATAAGGTGCGCCTCTCATATTATATATTTCTGCCACAGAAGTATCTTTAGGAGCATTATTGGTAGAAGAAGACAACTCAGGA
>CM021100.1:167776783-167879416 GCA_007115665.2 Sequoiadendron giganteum | reverse complement strand
ATAAAACAACATTCACATGTCCTTGGGGTACCTATAGCTGGAACGTAATGCCTTTTGGGTTGAAAAATACAGGAGCTACATACCAACGTGCAATGGCAACGATTTTTCATGATATGATGCATACATTCATGGAAGATTATGTTGACGACCTCCTCGCCAAATCTAACACCAGAGAAGGACACATAGATATCTTATCAAATATCTTCAAAAGAATGGAAAAATTCAAAGTAAGACTTAACCCTAAGAAATGCGATTTTGGAGTAAAATCTGGGAAGCTATTAGGTTACATTGTATCAGAAAAGGGAATTGAAGTGGATCCGGCTAAGGTACAAGAAATTCTTGATATGCCACCACCAAGGAACATTAGTCAACTACGCCCTTTACCGGGATGGTTACAATCCATTCAAAGATTCATTGCTCAACTGGCAGATAAAAGTTTACCATTTACACATCTCTTACACAAGAATGTTCCATTCAAGTGGGAGTACAAATGTGAAGCAACATTTGATCAAATAAAGCAGTATCTCATGAATCCACCATTATTGATCCCACCAGTACAAGGTGCCTCTCATATTATATATTGCTGCCACAGAAGTATCTTTAGGAGCATTATTGGCACAAGAAGACAACTCAGGAAAAGAACGAGCTATTTATTACATCAACCGAACCCTAACAAGTCATGAGCTAAATTATACCTTCATTGAAAAAGCTTGTTTAGCAGTGGTATTCACTTCTCAAAAGTTACGACACTACATGCTAACTCATATAGTAAAGCTTGTGGCTAAGATTGACCCACTCAAATATCTTCTAAGTAAGGCAACCTTAACTGTCAGGTTGGCTAAATGGGTTATGATCCTAAACGAATTTGATATTCATTATGTGGATCGAAAAGCTATAAAGGGACAAGTAATTGTAGATCAATTAGCAGAAGCACCAATACCAACAGAACACCCAATACATGTTGATTTTCCTGATGCCGACGTGTTCACAAAAGATATTCAACAGTCATGGTCACTCTACTTTGATGGTTCTTACACTCAACATGGTTCAGGAGTAGGAATTATTTTTATTACACCTCAAGGACATACAATCCCAAAATATTATCGGCTAATGTTCCCTTGCACAAACAACATAGCTGAGTATGAGGCATTGATAATTGACATAAGAATTGCAGTAGATTGGAAAATCGTAGAACTTCAAGTTTTTGGTGATTCACAACTTGTTATAAATCAAATCAATGACGAATATCACACTAAAGATGACAAGTTGATACCTTACAAAAAAATGGTGGAAGATCTCAAGAAATAATTTGTTAATATCAAGTTCATACATATTTCGCGCATTGATAATAAAGTAGCAGACGCTATGGCTACAATCGCCTCTCTACTCCATTTGACAGAGAATAAAAAATGGTATGATTTCCTAGTGGAACAATTGTTTTCTCCCACCCATGACAATCCTGAAACTTAAATCATTTGCCATCTGATGAGTTCTGACTCTCCCTTATATGGCCAAATTTACACTTACCTAAAAGATACTACTTTACCCTTAGACTTGTCTAGGAATCATAAAAGAAATTTCATTCGTCAATCATCCCGTTACACCTTAATTGTTGATGTCTTATATCGACGTGGTCTGGATGGTACCCTCCTTAGATGTCTTGAACACAATGAATCGAAAAAGGTATTGCAAGAGGTCCATGGTGGAATTTTTGGGACACATTCAAGTGGACTAACCTTAGCAAAGAAACTTGTAAGATTAGGGTACTACTGGCCAACCATGGAGAAGGAATCATTCATCTTTGTGAAGAAATGTGCAAAATGTCAGATTCATGGGAATCTCATTCACGCTCCTGCTCAGGAATTACAACCCTTCACCACAACATGGCCTTTCACTCCGTGGGGATTGGACTTGGTTGGCAAGATACACCCATCATCTTCAAATGGACATAAATTTATCATTATAGCCACTGAGTATTTCACTAAATGGATTGAAGCTGTTCCTCTGACAACTGTTACTGGTAAACAAATTTCTTCATTCATTTTGAACTATATCATCTGTCGATATGGTATTCCCAACTCCATTATCATAGACAATGGAAGACCCTTTAAAAATTAGGATGTAGACAAGCTATGTGAAAGATTTCGCATCCAACACAGATTCTCTACACCTTTCTATCCACAAGGGAATGGTCAAGCGAAAGCTTCAAATAAAAAAATTCTCAATATTTTGAAGAAAATAGTGAATGAAGTCGGTCGTGATTGGCATGTCCAATTGAATCCAGCATTATGGGCATATAGAACAAGTATTCGCACACCGACAGGAGCTACTCCTTATGCTTTGGTCTATGGAGCAGAAGCTATTCTACCACTAGAAGTTGAGATTCCTTCACTTCAAGTATCACTCAAAGGGCTAATCAATGATGAGGATTATCGAGTATCAAGATTGCAAGAGCTAGAACTGCTTGATGAATGGCGTCAAACTGCAGTTAATCACCTGAAGGGATATCAACAAGTTATGTCCTATACCTACAATCACAGAGTCAAACCATGAAATTTTCAAGTGGGTGACTTGGTTCTCAAAGAAAACCCTCGAAATCAATAGGATCGGGAAAAGAAAGGCAAGTTCGAACCTAATTGTTTGGGCCCGTTTGTTATCATTGCAGCATACAGATCGGGGGCATATCAGTTATCAACTGCAGAAGGGGACCTATTTGAAGATCCAACTAACAACATTCATCTGAAGAAATTCTATGCCTAAAAAAATCAAAAACAATACAAAAAGTCCTAAAAAAAAAATGGGAAAAAATCGTTGCCTTGATGAAAACCTAGCAAACAGGCGTCTTGGTAACAACAAAAAAATCATAAAATCAAGAAAAAGGTGCAATAAAATCAAATGGTGAAAACCTCACAAACAGGCATTGTTTATGATTTCATTTGGCTCTCTTATCTATTAGGATCCCCTTTTGCGTATTCATCTTTTCATCTGCATCACACACATGCCTGACCAATACATTTGCATCATACATCGCATCGTCTCCTTGAAACAACAAGGATCTCATCATGGCTTGATGATTTGAGGGTTATCCTTAGCAGTAGTTGTGTTTAGCAGGAGTCACAGTACAAGGTCATTAGGGAGAGGCAGTTCACTTCTTGGAGCTTTCTAGCAGACAATTGATAACATGTGTCAAGAATTAGAATATCAGGAAACAAAAACATGATCCAATTACATTTGAGACTGTGCGACTATTTGGACAGATAATAGAAACAAAAATTGGATCATCTTAATTTGAATAAAATGAATGACAAACTTAAAGCATAAGTTGCAATTGTTGTTTTGATATTTGATGACATCATATCTTTGGAGTGATTTGATGATATACTAAATTAGAATCACAAGGAAGAAGTATGTGATTTTTCTTGGCTTGCTATCTATAAATTAATCATTAGTATTGTGCAAATTTGTCATGGGACATGCTCTACAATGTATCATCGATGACATTTCAAAATTTGCATAAAAAAATGGTTAGTTTTTGTCTGTTTATGCAAACAATACTCAGGTCATCTTGGTTCAATTATACCTCAATGCTTGTATTAATTTATATCAAAAAATCATGAAAGCAGTACTCAGGTCATCATTGGTGCTAACATACCCTTTGATGCTTGTATTAACTTTCAACATATCAAAAGGCTTAATGATGAAAATCAAGCACAACATGGAATGGAAAAAGAGAGAATGATTCATTACTGCATTCTAGGACTACATGATTCATTTAGGATTGCATTTTTAAGGTTGTATGAGGTAGAATTTTTTGAAGGTTGGTAAGTATTTCATCTATCTTTTCAAAACAAACAATTGAGTAAATTTGGACATTTGTAACATCATTTTCATGATCATTCATTTCACATCATTTTCCATTATCATTATCATTGCACTTGCATACTTACATCATCATTTCATTTCATTATCATATTCATTATCATCTCATTTTATTCATCATGATCATTATCCATCATTGCATATCATATGCATGGTCATTATTTTAATCATTTATTAACATATACATTTGCATATTTCACACACATTCATAAATAAAATTGCATCCCTTTCATTCTTTTCACATCATCACTTAGTTTATCATAAGTTCTTTTCCATTACAACATATATCATGTTCATTTCCATTACATCATTATTATCATTCATATTACATCATAAAGCATATCATCTCATTTTCATTGAAGCATTTACATCTTACATCATACATTCATTACATACATCATGAAGGAAAAATCATTCAGATTACATCATATCATCATACATGACATAGCATATAAAAATAAAAACATGCATCCATAACATGTGCATAAATCATCTATAACATGTGCACCAATCATCCATAATACATGTATAATCAAATCACCACTGCATCTCATAAATCTCATCAAAAAAAATGTCTAGAAATACAAGGATATCAAATGTTTCAAAAAGATATATCAAATACAATGGCATAAATGTGTACAACATGTCCATCACTGAGGGGCATCTAATCGTGGAACATGACTACTGCAGCCTCCTGAGGTAGTAGGTCTCGACGGATCTCTGCTCCCAGAAGCTCTGATCTCTCATCTGGTTGGCTGACCCACACTCCTGGTCGAACTCCTAGAATGACTATGTGAATGGTTCTGGGTCCGAGTACTTGACTGTGTAAACGCTATCCTCCGCTCAGGTGGAACTGCCTCAAAATACCTCATCCTGTAGTACTTGGCCTCCCGGGCAATCTCTAGCCCCTCTACTACAACCTCTCCAATAGAGGTGCTATCAACTAATCTCTGCAATCTCTTGGCTACTCCCTTGGCCTATATGCATCTCTCTCTGAAACTGTCTCTCTCGACTGTAAGCTGAGCTATTTGTGGGTTAGGAGGTAGTGGTTGTGCGATCTGTGCCTGTAGCTGACTAATGGTCACTTGTGCCTATGCTAACTGACTCTGAAGAGTCTGAACCTCTGCTTGCAAAGCATCCACCTGTCCCTGTGACAGAGCCATGATGGTAATCTGTGGAGCCGAAGTACTCGGCTGAACCACTACTCTAGACGTTCGTGGCCTCGTACTGAAAAGAACATTGAAGAAAAATCTCTGTCTCCCACCACCTCCATCATCCCCATCATCCCTATTATCTAAGTCATCTGACTCCTCATCTGTCTCCTCATCCTCTGAACTCTCATCATCCACGTTAATAGCTACCCCACCGATATCCTCGACCTACTCTACTTGTACCCCTCCCTGTGCTGGTACCTGTGCCTAACCCTGTGGCTGCCCTACTCTTGGAGGTCCTTGGGGCTGCTGTCACCTCACCCGTGTAACTGACCCTCCCATCAATGGGGCAGGCTCCTCTAGACTGGTAAATCTCGAGAAGGGATGTGTGTAAAAATAGGCTGCATAATCATCCATCATCCCTGCATCGATAACCTCTGGATACATCACCCAATGCATTGACTGCAACTCCAAGTACTCTGCCCTAGCTGCCTGAATGGTCACAAATGGACCCCACTCTGGTACATCCTCTCGTCGCCTAGCATAGTGTGCCACACCTTTCTGGCATCATTTGTACCAATCCTACCTGTCTCAGCACCCTCATAACCAAAAACTACTCAATGATAAAAGGTGTCCGCCCAATCAGGTATCTGGATCTCGTCACATATGGTAGGTCTATATCATCAGCCTCCCATGGGTCACAGTCCACATACGATCGTCAAATGACAGTATCTAAATCATCGAGTACACACCGCCAGTATTCTAATTTGCCCAACCTCGGTTGGACAAGGGGCCCTGCATATGCATAAACATATGGAAATCCAAGGGGTAAATCTCTTTGGACGATGGGGCATGTAATCGTAAAGTGCTCCCATGCGAATATCTATAATAGAGTCATCCCACAGGAGAGACTCTTCCCATCTGTGTACCTGACCTGATGAAGATCATGGTACAGATGGGAGGGCATGCATGACCCCCATGCATTTCTGGTATGATGGAGAAGCATGTCCTCCAAAATCCTACCCCACCCAACTGATAGTCCCTTTGCCCTATGATCAGGACAAAGGAAACCACCGATGAATCTTGTTAAAACTGAAGGCAGTGGGGCATAGCTCTCCATTATCTCCTTCCAGGGAATCTCATATCCGCAGACATGAGGATCTTGGAAGACTCATCTCAGTGTATCTATCCCCCCAATCTCCTTGTGATCATAGATCACAAGCTCTCCAACCACAGGAATACCCAAAATCCTGTAAACATCCTCTGGAGTCACCGTGATCTCTCCTATCGGCAAATGGAAGGTGTTGTGCTCACTGTGCCACCTCTCCGCTAAAGCAGTCAACAGTGCCCTGTTGACCCGATACTGCGGCATCGCCAACAAAGGACCCAATCCACACTGATGTATGATCCCTAAATCATCCTCAGATAACCGCAAAACCATCTCCCAGGTACAAGGGAATTTCTCTCTAAACTGGAGGAGGTTAAATTCCTCCTTTATCAGATCAATCAAGTAATCAAATAGGTTCAATCAAGCAATCAGATCAGATCAAATCTATCATCTATCATTTTTTTTCAAGCACAAAAGAAAATTAATCTATCTATTTGTTTACATATCGCATGGAAGCAAATTTAACAGTCAAATCAATCAACATCTATCAGCCTTTCAAATGGGAAAGCAAATATATTAGCCTTTCAAACAGGAAAGCAAATATATTAGCCTTTCAATCAGGAAAGCAAATCAATCATTTTGACTATTTTGTTCTTCAAACACGAAGGCAAATTTATCAAATCACATAAATCTAATCTTGATGTTTTTCAAAAGCATAAAATCCGTTGTCTAATATAGCAACAATCGTCAAGCATGCATTAATTTTTCTTCAAAAATTGAAATTCAGCAAAAATCCATGGATGCGCCAATTCAGTCAATCGATGCCGCAAAACATGGATGCACAATTTTACTCCATGGATGCGCTAAAATAGATTATGGATTCGCGATTTCATGAATGCGCTATTTTATCAAACAACTGTGCTAAAACAGTTCACCTATGCGCTAATCTAGCCTATGCGCTTTTAGTATGAGTCATGATCATCCTTGTTTGCGACTCCTTGTCTTATGTGATGGTACGACCTTGCACATCTTGATTTATGTCATATCATGGTGTTTATTGGCCATTACAATAATTTTCCCAATGATGATTAAAGAGCAATAAATATTAAAGTCCTATGGTAAATGTTGAAGGATTTGATCTAGGAACTAACATGCATCTCATATAGGCATTGCATTCATATCATCATCCATATCTTTTACTAATACTTTCTTGTTCTATCGTCTCCTAGTCGTCTCATTCATTTCGAGAGCATACCCATGTTCTTGGAACCCGTTTGTCCTCTCGAGGGGGCATACCGCAACCCTCCTCGTCATTCTTCTTCATCCTATTTTGCACTGAGGCATATGTTTGACTGATTTTCTTTACGACAATGCGACAAGCTGCATTATGACAAAGAGGGGCAAATGTAGACACATAGAAATGACCTAGACCCACAGGCTCTTCTTCTAACCCTAATTAGGACATTTTAATTATGTCCCTAACTCACTTTCAACTATTAATTAGATAATTCATAATTATTTAATTAATTCATGTCCCCTCTATTCTTCTTAATTATTAAATAAATAATTCTTATTTATTTATCTAATGCATCACTAATTGTCTAAAGTCTTCCTATAATTAAATAAATTTCTTAATTTATTTAATTATTTTAACCCCTTATGTCTTCCTAATTATTAAATAAATAACTTTATTTATTTATTTAATTATGTCACTAATTAAGTCCTCTTCTTCCTAAAATTAAATAAATTCTTATTTATTTAATCCACCTTCCACTATAATTAAATAATTATATTTAATTATCTAATTATTCATTGGCCCCTTCTCTCCTAAATTAAATAAGTTTTATTTATTTAATTTGGTCCTCTCCTAAAACTTTGAATTAAATTATTATATTTAATTTAAAAGGTTCTATTTGTCACATTCCTCTAAATTAAATAATATCTTTATTATTTAATTCTCACCTAAATTAAATAAGCTTTTATTATTTAATTTCTTCTAAATCTTATTTATTTAAAATAAGTCCCATTTAAATTCCCTTCTTTAGTAAATAATTTAATTTAAATTATTTACTGTCACATGACCCCACACTTTTTGAATTAAAATAGTTTTTAATTCGAAAAGTCAACATTCCCCCTTGATTTAAATAATTTTAAATAAATTATTTAATTCCCGAACGACTCCATTTTCCATGCCCAGAATCTTTTGTCACCTGCATTGTCAGCCCTTGATTTGATTCTCTAAAGAATAAATCTTGACCCTTTATTTCGAATTTGACCTAATGTTGCCCTAACCCTAATTGTGGGTTGCTTTATTGAATCTCGTCCATTGATTCTAGGGCATTTACTAACTTTCAATCTTGGCCATTCACACAAAATTGCCTCTTTTATAAAAGAGCAATTTTGGGCTCATTTTAAACATCTTGCGTTTTTATATTTTGTTATCTTGCATTTTCATATTTTAGAGATCTTTTATCTCTTGCATTTTTAGATAATCTTGCTTTTTCATAGTTTCTCATTTTAGCATTGTTATCATAGCATATTTAGGTTTTCATTTGATATTAGCTTAGAGATTGAAGATGTTTACTATTTGCAGTAGGGCATAGTTGCATTTAGGTCATTTCAAATCCTTCAATATTTGCTCAAGGGATTGTCATTTCTATTGGCTTGCTCTTCACAAATCTGAGGGCAAAAAAATCATATTCAGCAAATTAAGAAGGTGTAATGGAGGTTAGTCATGGAAGATGAAGACAATCTATAAGATTGTTCATCTATTCCTTTGCACTCCATTACCAACTATGGGATATTAGGTTTCCTACATATCGTAGATGCTAACCGAATTCTAGAAATTTCTCATTGTTACATTGGTGAACCTGACATCCTTTTTAACACGTTTTTGCAGGTCATAGTATGGATTTTTTGTCATCTTTTTTTTTGTAGGTTCGGGTACGGATTTCTCAATTTTTTTTTTGCAGTTGTACGGAACGACGCATTTGATAGTTCCTACAACGCAAGTGACAACCCGAGCCACATTTGCTCTGTCAAGCTGCATCTGTATAACCAAACGATCCATCTGCTTCCCAAGTCGCATCTGTTAACCAGAAAGCCGCATCTGGTATTCCGAGCCACATTTGCCCTGTTGCAACGCATCTGAAAGGTATAATTTTTATTTATTTTTCCATTTTCCGGTTTTCTCTCTTTCTTTCTTGGATAGTTTAGAGATTTTTGGTTACTAATTTTTGTTTGCAGCTTGTGGCAAGGAGTCTAATGATTTTTTTTTACTTGTTCATTTCTTAAATCTTAGAAAAACTTGCATTTTCATTCATGGGTTAAAATAAACATGCATGCATACTCATTGGGCTAAAAAGAACACAACTTGCATTACAATTCATTGGCTTAAAATGAATCTGCATTTTCATAGCATTGGGTTAAAATGAATCTTTAGTTAGCTCACACTACAAATGGTTAAAATGAACCCCATGTCTACTTTTTATTTCAAGTTTGTGAAAAACATTTCAATTTGGGCTTAAAAATGAACATCATGCGAGTGTGAATTAGAATATTCACATTTTCACTCCTTGTTTTTAAACAAGAATCGATTGAACTATGAATATGCTAATTCGCTTTTGTTGAACCTTAGAAAATTGGTCGTACTTTGGTGGGAAAAATTACTCACCCCAAAGCGACTCAAACCAGCAACGAAGCTCTTTAGCCGAGCTACTTCCGACCGGTATATAAATGTGAATCCTAAGGGAAAACCTAGGATTACGAGTGCAAGTATGTTATACGGACCAAGTAGTACTCTCCAAAACCTTGTTGAGCTTAACCTCTTTAGGCTGGAGTGCCTCCATAATGGAGCTTAATCTTGGCCCCATGTATAACCACTTGAACGGATGTCCGAATTAAAACCTTTGTTTTAGCAAGCCAAAAACCTTCTATTCTTTGGTACAACAACGGTCATTGTGATGACACCCGCACTTGCGCATTTCTTAGTAGAGATGATCAATCTGCCATGGGAGTTTCATGGAGGTTGGAAGCTTGGTTGCCTTGAGAAGTGAGTGCACTATAAGGGGGAGCCCATGGGGCCAAGCTTCTGAATTCATCCACTAAGGATATGCGGTTAGTGGGATCCAAAAGAATACTGTCCATAAAGCCATAATATTTTGTAAAATGACTTCTATGTGGTTGATTTTTTTTTACAAACACCATGTATTTGCCAATTGCTTGGAGACAAATAAAATTCAAACTTGTTCAAATCCGAAACAAACATTGTCAACTAAAACAAGTCTTCTCAAAATCGGCCTAAAATTTTTCTACAACGCATTTTGGACATTGAACCACAATTGTTTAGTTTGGAGCCACATTTGAGAAACATAGAGCCGCATTTGCTCTGTTAAGCCGCATTCAAGAAAGAAAAAGCCGCATCTGCTAACTTAAGTCGCATATGCTCAATTTTAGACCAGTCCAAGTGTTTTCTGCAATGCAACCGCACTTATCAACCGCATTTGAGAACTTCTATGACACATTAGACTTAGTGAGCCGCATTTGCTTGCCAGTGAATCACATTTGCTATAACAACCTGCATTCGCTATTTACCCGCATTTTTCCAGTGCTAAAATACCTCTAGAATTCCTTACTGCAACACAACTGACCTATCAGACTGCAATTATTTGTCAAAAAGCCGCATTCGCTGTTGTTTGCCAAACTTGATGTTGAGCCACATTTGTCTGTCTGTTGAAACATTGCCATAATTAATTCCTGCAACACATTTGATGAGCCGCATTTGACTTTCTGAATTGCATTTTCCATTTTGAGTCGCATGTGCTCTATCAAAAACCGCATTTGAAATTGTGAGCCGCATGTGCTCTATCAGAAACCACATTTGAAATTGTGAGCCGCATATGTTTTGCTGAACCGCATTTGCCAGTGTTCAAAAATAATCTGCTCACTGTCAAAATCAAAGTCAAAAATTGTCCTTTTCCAGATTACAACAAGTCCATCTTTTTTGTTTCTGTCAAAAGCAGATACTGATTTGCTCAACTTCCCTCATTATACACATCATTCTTAGGATCATCATAGGTTTCCAATTGCATTTGACTAGTTGCATTATTAATTTTACCTTAGACACCCACTTTGCAGATTTTAGGAACACACTCCTTACCATGCATGGTCAAGACTTTGTCTTCAAAAATAGATTATCATTGGACCCAATTACCCTTAGTCATTTAGTCAAAACTTTTGTGATTTGTTTCTCACTCAACAATCTAGTGTGGAAACTTCACTTTTCCTCTTTTAGTCCTATTATGGTCCATTGATTTTCCAAACCTAAAACATTGCAAGCACTTTGTTTGGTCAAGTAGTCATTTCCTTAGATTTCTCAATAGTGAGTGCATCTTAAGCTCCATTTAGTTTTCATATCATTAGTCTCCTCATTTTAGAGTCATACCATTTGCATCCACAAACCTTTCATCTCCCTTTTGCATTTCATAACATTCCTCATTCTCAAAAAAACACAAAAACATAGTGTCATATTTAGGTCATTATCACTCATTATCCCTCATCATCCCAAAGTTGAGCAAAACTTTTTATGGTTGAAACTAGATTGCAAAAAAAGAAAAGACTCATGGATTCTTTTGGTCAAGACCCCAATTTTACCAATTTCACCAATGACATGAATTTATTCCCTAACAACATGAACACTCTTGCTAATGACATGGGAAATTCTACAATCAATCCTTTTGATGAGACATCTATTCCACACAACCAATTTGAACAATTCATCTATAGAAACCAAAAAGGGGAAGTTTTACAAGCTGCTGCCCAAAACCCAGAAGTGGCCTCTTTTGTGGACAAATTAGTCCTACATGACTCATCCAGATATTTAGCCATGCTTCTTGACCAAGGGGCTAGGTTACCACAAGGATTTGACCTCAACACCATTAGAGCAACATCCCCTAATCACCAATCACACAATACTTAAATGGGAGCCTCTCCACAAAACACCATTAACACCATCAATACTACCTCCCTTGGTCATACTACTACCACAACCAATGCAGCTACCAAAACCAACACAACATCCATTGGAGGATCATCTACCCAAAACAACACCACATCACAATTCATCCCCCAATAAACAACTACTACTCCTTCACAAACATTTGGATCAACAATGGGGACAACTACCTCACCCATCTTTGGAACTTCATTTCATTCCATGGGTACATCAAAAAACCTATTAGGAGGCCCCTCAAATACTATGGCAACTAATTCATCAAATCCTTTTGGGAGAAATAAATGAAGAATTACCATTCAAGGACCCCAACCTAATTATTCATAGGTTAATACCAACATTCCTTTGAGACAAAACACCAACACTAATCAAGGCCATAATTTCTCATTTGGACAAGGCAATCAAGGCACCCAATCTTTTACTCCATTTGGACATCAACATACTCAAATTCAACAAGGCCCACAAATTCAATCCAACATGGCAGGATCTCAAATCCCCACATATGCTACACAAGTGCATACACAACAACATAATCCCCATCAATACACCCATTTTCAACAACCACACAATCAGAACACTCACTTTGCTCACCAACAACACATTCAAAACCAACACATCTCATCACAACAAGTGGGAAACCAAGCCATACCTTGCACTAACATGTGTGATGCTACCAACAACCCCATTGTGGAAGCACTCACACTCCAACTTGTTGCTCTTCAAACACAAGTAGAGACCTTGCAACAGTCCAACAAAAAATCTTACATGTCACATGACTTGTGTCCATATCCATTTGACACAACCTTATATATGCCACCCTTTCCTAATGGATATGTGGTACCTCATTTTCCTAAATACAAAGGCAACACGAACCCTATTGAACACATAGGAGAATTCACCACTAGCTGCATTGACATTGCATATGACCAAACCTATCTCATGAGACTCCTTTCAAGAAGCCTTGCAGGTCATGCATTAGAGTGGTTCTCACTATTGCCTAGAGGAATCAAAACATGGGACGAATTGGCAAACAAATTTGTTGAAAATTATGCCTATAATATTTAAATAGACATTGAAATTTCCTCCTTATGCAGACTTACCCAAGAGGATGCATGAGAGACTTTCATTCCATTTTTTCAAAGATGGAGAACCTTACCAAGTAGGTGTCTGGTAGAAATACCCGAAAAGGAGAAAGTAACCATGTTTTTACAGACTCTCCTTGGACCTCTAAGGTATGGATTATAGGTCCATTGTTGCACCACTTTTATTGATCTTGTTGAAAAAGGCGTCGAACTTGAAAAAGCCTGAATCGCTAAAGGCGAATTGAAATATGGTGGCAAAACCATCAACACCACCACAAGTAATAACCCAAGTAGCTCAAACGAGAAAACAAAATACTGGGTTAAGAACAAGCATATCACTAATGAAGGTGTGGTTAATGCCAAAACCATCAATACAACAGGTCATGTACTCACCATCAAAGGAGTAAAAAATCAAAACACACTGGTGACTACACCAACACCAACTGCAAATGCTATCCAAAGCAATCCTCCTCAAACTAATCAAAGACCACTGCGCCAACCGCGACAATTCCAAAAACGTACATACACTCCTTTGGGTGAGCCTATTGAAGTTGTCTTGAAGAAACTCCTTCAAAATGGTGTCATAACATTGGAAGACCCTAAACCATATGACCCTGGTCAATTCAAGCCAACATGGTGGGATGATAGTGCATTTTGTGATTTCCATCATGCCAAAGGACACAAAACATCCTCTTGTCATCAATTGTGAAATCTGGTGCAAGACCTCATTGAGAACCACACCATCGAGCTAGGTGGTCAATCCTTCACATCTAATGTGGATCACACTATACACAAAAACCCATTGCAAGATCATGGTAAAGCTTCCTCGTTTGGCACAAACGATCAAGCCAACCACATTCGTCTGGCCTACAATACTACCCGTCTTGCATACAGTTACCCTGATGAGACCATTATTAAAAATCTTCGCGTTGTTGATGAAGATGAAAGTGTTAATACCATTTCCATTAAAAAAACCTCGGAATGCAATGTGACAACGCATAAAGGCAAGGTCACTATCCTCGATCCTTCGACACGTCAACCTAAGATCACCATACCTGGTCCATCCACCAAATAGTCAACACCCAAACTGGAGTTCAACATCATTGAGCAACTAAATAAAACACTTGTTAAAATATCCATTCTCGAACTACTTCGTACTTCACCCGCACACAAATCCATCTTGGATAAAGTCGTACAAACGTCATCCATCCCAACCAACATTGATGTCAACCACTTTGAGACTATGGTCGGATACCTAAATTCACCTCATCACATCACCTTTTCAGATAGTAACTATTCCTCAGCTAAACCATCGCATATTGATGCCCTTCACATTGAAGTCTTTGTCCATAAACATAAGGTGAGACGAATCCTAGTAGATGGTGGAGCAGGATTGAACATCTTCTCTCTAAAATTGGTTAAGGCTCTTGGTTTCTCTAAGGCATGTGTAGATGCCAGCAAGAGCATCATCATCAAGGCATACGATGATGAAGAACGTGCTTCTAAAGGCATCATTACCATTCCGCTCTAGGTAGGACCTGTCATCATAGATACAACATGCCAGGTCCTGGATCATGATATACACTACAACATCTTATTTGGCTGCCCATGGATTCATGCCCTAAAAGCCATTCCATCCACATACCACTAGTGCCTAAAATTCCCTTTTGATGGAATTGAGATCACCATCCCAGAAGATCCCGATCCATTCCAATATTGCACCAACCTACGAGCCACTGCTAAGCACCAGGTACCCATCAATCGGGAGGCCTCATCTTCCACTTCATCCAAATACATTGACCCATCCACACTCACGAAATCATCCATTCCATCATCTTCTACCACACCATCTCCATCAATCTCCATCCCAAGTAATGACTTTCAGATCCAGGACCTTGGTTGTGGAGAGTTCAAGTTGAATACAACTTATTATATCACCACAATACCTAAGCCACCAAAAGTCTATGGAAGACCATGTTTTGCAATTGAGCGCAAAACAACTTTCAACGTCCCACCAAAAAGTGTTTTCACACTGTGGGGCGATGTGGGTAGTGAAGTCATTGACGACATAGCTAACTGGATCTATAGAGACCCAGTAGAGTTACCCCCACTACCGTTACATCTCTATGGCAAAGGATATGACATATGCAAAGCCCAAGGTTTTGACGGTACAAGCGGCCTTGGAAAGAACAGCAATGTAAGACAGGAACCTATTATCATGACGGCAAGACCAAGATACATAGGGTTAGGGTTTGACCAAGTCGTATCTGACGATCAACGTACTCTAGAACTTTCAAATAAGGTTGTAACGACTAAAAAAGTGTTGAAACATGCGAAGAACCCCTCACTGAAATTGACTCCAACGAATGGGAATGGGGATCTGACAAAACAGTCAGTGACTATGACATCGATGAACTATTCTTGGAACCTGGCCAACTTTCCTTTGAAGAACAATTTTGCCAAGAATATAACATGGACCCCATTGACCGACATTCTAAAAATAAGGAATGGGTACGCATTCCTTGGAACCCAGAAGAACCCAAGGTGTCGTTGGCAATACCTGAATCATCCCAACCCATTCCCGAGCCCATCCATGAACCTAACCTACCTGAGTCCACTATCCATACCTCTGAAACGCCAACCACTAGTCACGATGTTGATAATTTTATCCCATATTATCACTTTGAATTCGATTCATTTGACTCGGAGTATGGACCATCCATTGCATCAGACACGAAAGTGGAAATTGACAACTTTTCCTTCACACTTGAGGCTTCAGTTTCCACACTCTTCGCATCTTCCCCATCCTTCACCAACACCAACAATGGGATTTCACTTGTCTATCCAGAATTGATCGACTGGGACCAACAAGAGCCACCAATAATGGACATATTTTAGAATGATGAAGCCATAGCAGAATTCATGGGGCTAAGAGAAGGCATACCATGGGGAGATCACAAAATGGGGTTTTCTATTGACCTAGATTGTATGGCTTACTTCAGGGAGATGGTGCAATCCTCTAGTCGCAAAAATACAGTGAATAAGATAAAAAGAGAAACGTTTTTAGTTGAAAACCGCAAGGCACCTTCTGACAGCAAAACCGTAAAAACAAAGGACGTATCCGAAGGTGAAAACCTCTTTGAGGTGACTAAGGATGGAGGATTGGACTTTCTCCTCATGACACAAGAAAAATCAGGCATGCTCATTGAAGACACAATGGAAGTTAACATAGCCACACCAGAGAGTCCCAAAATGATTGTCTTGGCCGCATCATTGTCAGAGGAAGAAAAGCCTGAATTTCAACAATTTTTCATGGATAGGAAGGTTAACTTCACATGGTCATATGTTGACATGTCGTATCTTGATCCCGAATTGGGTCTACATCATCTTCCTCTCATCCCAAGAATCAAACCAGTTAAGCAAAAGTTGCGAAAAATGCATCCACAGATTGCACTCCTGGTAAAAGCTGAATTAAAGAAATTACTGGATGCAGGGTTTATAAGATCAATAGACTACGCTGATTGGATTTCCAACATTGTCCCAGTCACAAAGCCGAATGAACAAATCCATATCTGCACGGATTTTAGAGATTTGAACAAAGCTTGTCCAAAGGATGACTTCCCCCTGCCAAACATAGACATGATCGTGGATCTCATAGCCAGATACAAGATGCTATCCCTCATGGATGGTTTCTTAGGATATAATGAAATCCGAATTGCAACAGAAGATCAACATAAAATGGCATTCACCTGCCCATGGGGAACATACTGTTGGAATGTCATGCCTTTTGGCCTAAAGAATGCAGGCACCACATACCAGAGGGCTATGACCACAATCTTCCATGACATGATGCATATCCTCATGGAGGATTATGTGGATGACCTTTTGGCCAAATCATTGACAAGGAAAGATCATCTCGAGGTTCTGGACAAAATATTCAGGTGGCTTGAAGAATACAAGGTCCATTTAAACCCAAAGAAATGTGTCTTTGGAGTCACTTCCAGCAAGTTGTTAGGCTACATAGTTTCACAAAGAGGCATAGAGGTCACCCCAACAAAAGTAAAAGCAATCATAGACATGCCTCCACCAAAGGGAATTAGTGAGCTGAGAACTCTACAGGGAAGATTGTAGTCAATCTGCCACTTTATTGCACAGTTGGCAGACAAGTGTCAACCATTCCAATATCTACTGTGCAAAAGCAATCCTTTTGTATGGACAAATAAATGCAACATAGCCTTTGAAAAAATTAAAGAATATCTATTAGCACCACCAGTGTTAATGCCTCCTATTGAGGGTAAACCATTGATCCTATATGTCTCTACAATGACAAATGCACTGGGGGCATTATTGGCGCAACATGACCATGAAGAAAAAGAAAGAGCCATCTACTACATTAGCCGCACAGTAATTGGATATAAGCTCAACTACACAACCATTGAAAGAGCATGCCTTGCAGTTGTCTTTGCGGTGCAAAAATTATGACACTATATGCTGAGCCACCAAACACATTTGGCAGCTAAGATTGACCCATTAAAGTATCTCCTAAGTCGTGCGGCATTGACAGGTCGCTTGGCGAAGTGGGTCATGATTTTAAGTGAGTATGACATACAGTATGTGGAGCAGAGGGCTATAAAGGGTCAAGTCATAGCAGATCAGCTTGCAGACACACCAATCTAGGCTACCCACCCATTGGTAGTTGATTTTCTTGATGAGTCTATCTTTCATGTCGAACCGGAATTACCATGGAAGCTATATTTCAATGGGTCCCACACTGGTCATGGCTCAAGATCTGGCATCCTATTCATCACACCACAAGGGGATTCAATTCCTAAATCATTTCAGATTGCTTTCCCTTGTACAAATAACATGGTAGAATACGTGGCACTGGTCACAGGTCTCAAGATATAAATTAAATGGAAAATCTAGACATTGCTCGTATTCAGAGATTCTCAGTTGGTCATCAACCAAGTCAATGATGACTATGACACAAAAGATGAAAAGTTGCTTCCCTATAAATGAATGGTGGATAGTTTCTCGATGTATTTCAAATTGATTGCATTTGAACAAATCCCAAGAACATAGAATAAAGCGGCCAATGCAATGGCTACCATTGGATCTCTCCTAGACATCCCTAAGAATGTGTCACAATTTGAATTCTTAGTGGAACAGCTGCTGATGCTTGCATACGATATTCTCGAGTTAGAAATGGTGTGCGAGATTGTTGGTCCCAGTTCGCCTTGGTATCAAGACATATACGACTATCTTAAATCCCAAACCCTCCCACCCAACCTATCCAACAACCAAAGAAAATCCTTCATCCGAAAGGCTGCCAGACATACCATCATCAGCGACACCCTATACCGCCATGGCTTTGACAACACCCTTCTTCACTGTCTCGACACTAATGAAACCCAAACAACTTTACGCGAGGTACATGAGGGTATATGTGGATCTCATTCGAGTGGTCCAACGCTAGCTAGGAAGATCACCAGACTGGGGTACTACTGGCTAACATTAGAAAATAATTCTCTTTAGTTTGTCAGAACATGTCAGAAATGCTAGGTACATAGTGACCTAATTCATGCACCTGCACAGGAATTGAGACCAATCACTTCTCCATGGCCTTTCGCAGAATGGGGACTCGACCTCATGGGCAAGATCCATCCATCCTCCTCCAACGGTCACAAATTCATAATCACCACCACTGAGTATTTTACTAAGTGGATCGAAGCTGTCCCTCTCACCTACATCACCGGTAAGCAAATATCCAAGTTTATTTTGAATTACATCATTTGCCGGTATGGTGTCCCACAATCCATCGTCACAGATAACGACAGTCCATTCAAAAATCAGGACATTCATGAACTCTGCTCACAATTCCACATCCAACACCATTTCTCCACCCCATACTACCCACAAGGTAACGGTCAAGCTGAGGTGTCCAACAAAACAATCCTTCGCATTCTGAAGAAGACTGTTAATGACACTGGCCGAGATTGGCACTTACAACTCAATCCTGCTTTATGGGCCTATCGAACCAGTATCCACAACCCCACTAGACCCACTCCATTTTCCTTGGTCTACGGATCAGAGGCCATATTGCCCATCGATGTCAAAATTCCTTCTCTCTGAGTTTCATTGAAAGGAATGATTGATGATGAAGAATATAGTCAGTCTTGCCTGCATGAGCTAGAAATATTACAAGAAAGGCAACAAAATTCCTTAAATCATTTACAGGCATATCAAAATCATCTCTGCCGAAGCTATAACAAAAGAGTCATGGTAAGAAAATTTGAAATTGGTGACTTAGTCCTAATGCAGAACCCAAGAAATCAGGTTGACCGTGAAAAGCCTTGCAAATTCGAGGCTAATTGGCTTGGTCTTACATTATTACTGCCGCATTTGGTTCTGGAGCTTATCAGTTGGCCACACTTGATGGAGAACAGTTGACAGAGCCTATCAATAGCTTACATCTGGGAAAGTTCTACACATAGCATCAGAGAACTTGGCGATAAACCTAAAAATACCAAAAAATTGAAAAATACAAAAAATTGTCCCTTGATGAAAATTTGTCAAACAGATGTCTTGGTGACACCAAAAAAATCAAAAAATGGAAAAAATAGTAAAGAGAAATAAATTCATCCAATAGTGAAAACCTGTTAAACAGGCGCTTTGGATAGGTACCATGGTGAAAACCTGGCAAATACGCACCATGTGTAGTCGATCGTTGCTCCGTCATCTACTGTTACTGTAATCGATCCTTGTCCACTTTCCATAATCACAACAACATGGCATTCACAACATCCATCCCAAGTCCTATCAAATCTGGCCATGGTTAGCATTTTGTTGACATCACCCCTTGCGTATCCGTGTCTTTGGCCTTGTGTCCGCATATCTCCATATCACGCGACTCGAGTAGTCCCTGATCTGTCTCGTGGCAGACCTTTACCATGAAATTGCAGTGGGTGTCGCACATGATCTGACATTCATAAAAACCCTGAAAAATCTTAAAAATTTGAAAAAGTCCTGAATAAAATCCTAAAAATCATATAAAGTCCTGAAAAAAAGACCTAAAAAATGAAAAATGTCCTGATAAAATACAAAAACATCCAAATCATCATCAAAATCCCAAAAACAGAGTCAAAGTCAATAGTATCTTTTCAAGCTCGTTGAGTCAGTCAATCTTTGTCATTTGTTCGAATTACGTTGTCTCTGCGCATTTGCTACGTAGGAAAGATTCATCTTTGAATCCACGAGACATTAGGTTAGTCCTCCTAGGTTTGTCAAAATAAAATCTTGATTCAAACTTTTTTCCTTTGGACAACATCATTGGTCGTGTCGAACTACAAGGTCTCTAAGTGCATGACGTAGGCAAGGCCATCAATCAATGAGCCCCCGAGGCCGCACTAGGTCAGTCCACTAGGGTTCATGGCACAACGTTTTCCCACCAAGTCAAGTTTTCTTCAAATCAAGTAAAATCTTCCATGAATTCTGAGCAAGCAATCTATCAACAGTCTATTTCATCAGCAAATCTCAATCAATTCAGCATATCAGCAATGACATTTAATCAAATTCTATCAAGGCAATTGAACCTGGCAAAACCTTTGGGTTCATCTTCAGATGTGTCCTTTTGAAGAGAAACTCGCGTCATTTCTTTATGCTTTTGGATGTGTCCTTCCTAAGCATTTTCCTCATCATCTGGCATTTTGATGGATTCTCCTAACTCCGAGAATCAATCTCCTAGATATCAATGTCATTAAGGATGTGTCCTTCCTGAATTTGATATCGCTCGACAGTTGGCAACCTTGATTTTAAAACACTTGGCAAATACTTGGCACCTGTCTTTGGCCTTTTCATCATGTTACTAGTTTTTCAACGAGATCCTGACAACAGGATTTAGAGAAACAACGATGTCTCATAACAATGTCTTGTCTTTTGACACTCATGTCACTAGTTTCTTAGTGATGTCCTGACTACAAGATTTAGAAAAACAACGATGTATCATGATGGTGGCATTATTTTTGTTATTTTGGCACTCATGTTACTAGTTTCTCGAGGATGTCTTGGAAACAGGATTTAGAGAAGCAGCGACGTTTCATGGTTTGTTTTTGTCTTTTTCTGCTTGTGGTTGGTTACGATGAAATGATTGGGGAAAATTGCACTTTTAGTATGAGTCATGATCATCCTTGTTTGCAACTCCTTGTCTTATGCAATGGTACAAACTTGCACATCTTGATTTATGTCATATCATGGTGTTTATTGGCCATTACAATAATCTGCCCAATGATGATTAAAGAGCAATAAATATTAAATTTCTATGGTTAATGTTGAAGGATTTGATCTAGGAACTAACATGCATCTCATATAGGCATTGCATTCATATCATCATCCATATCTTTTACTAATACTTTCTTGTTCTGTCGTCTCCTAGTCTTCTCATTAATTTTGAGAGCACACCCATGTTCTTGGAACCCGTCTGTCCTCCCAAGGGGGCATACCGCAACCCTCCTCGTTATTCTTCCTCATCCTATTTTGCACTGAGGCATATGTTTGACTGATTTTCTTTGCCACAATGCGACAAGCTGCATTATGACAAAGAGGGGCAAATGTAGACACATAAAAATGACCTAGACCCACAGGCTCTTCTTCTAACCCTAATTAGGACATTTTAATTATGTCCCTAACTCACTTACAACTATTAATTAGATAATTCATAATTATTTAATTAATTCATGTCCCCTCTATTCTTCTAAATTATTAAATAAATAATTCTTATTTATTTATCTAATGCGTCACTAATTGTCTAAAGTCTTCCTATAATTAAATAAATTTCTTAATTTATTTAATTATTTTAACCTCTTATGTCTTCCTAATTATTAAATAAATAACTTTATTTATTTATTTAATTATGTCACTAATTAAGTCCTCTTCTTCCTAAAATTAAATAAATTCTTATTTATTTAATCCACCTTCCACTATAATTAAATAATTATATTTAATTATCTAATTATTCATTGGCCCCTTCTCTCCTAAATTAAATAAATTTTATTTATTTAATTTGGTCCTCTCCTAAAACTTTGAATTAAATTATTATATTTAATTTAAAAGGTTCTATTTGTCACATTCCTCTAAATTAAATAATATCTTTATTATTTAATTCTCACCTAAATTAAATAAGCTTTTATTATTTAATTTCTTCTAAATCTTATTTATTTAAAATAAGTCCCATTTAAATTCCCTTCTTTAGTAAATAATTTAATTTAAATTATTTACTGTCACATGACCCCACACTTTTTGAATTAAAATAGTTTTTAATTGGAAAAGTCAACATTCGCCCTTGATTTAAATAATTTTAAATAAATTATTTAATTCCCCAATGACTCTGTTTTTCGTGCCAAGAATCTTTTGTCACCTGCATTGTCAACCCTTGATTTGATTCTCTAAAGAATCAATCTTGACCCTTTATTTCGAATTTGACCTAATGTTGCCCTAACCCTAATTGTGGGTTGCTTTATTGAATCTCGTCCATTGATTCTAGGGCATTTACTAACTTTCAATCTTGGCCATTCACACAAAATTGCCTATTCTATAAAAGAGCAATTTTGGGCTCATTTTGAACATCTTGCATTTTTATATTTTGTTATCTTGCATTTTCATATTTTAGAGATCTCTTATCTCTTGCATTTTTAGATAATCTTGCTTTTTCATAGTTTCTCATGTTAGCATTGTTATCATAGCATATTTAGGTTTTTATTTGATATTAGCTTAGAGATTGAAGATGTTTACTATTTGCAGTAGGGCATAGTTGCATTTAGGTAATTTCAAATCCTTCAATATTTGCTTAAGGGCTTGCCATTTCTATTGGCTTGCTCTTCACAAATCTGAGGGCAAAAAAATCATATTCAACAAATTAAGAAGGTGTAATGGAGGTTAGTCATGGAAGATGAAGACAATCTATAAGATTTTTCATCTATTCCTTTGCACTCCATTACCAACTATGGGTTATTATGTTTCCTGCATATCATAGATGCTAACCGAATTCTAGAAATTTCTCATTGTTACATGGATAAGTACCATGATGAAAACATGGAAAACAGGCACCATGCGTAGTTAGTCTATGCTTCTCCATCTACTGCCACTCCATTTGGTCTTTCACCCATTCACACACATCCCTCATCCATAATAAAGCTTTGTCATTCTACCATTTCTAGAGAACCACCTACATTTAGTCCTATTACATTCGTTGCTACCCCTTTGCACATAGTAAATTGGTCCCACACCTGACTGGGGGAAATTTCTTGACTTACATCTTCATGGGGAATAATACATTGTATTAGCCCTTGAAAACGTTCAAAATCCATAAAAAATCATAAAATGTCCTGAAAAAATTAAAAAAACCATGAAAAAACCATAAAAAAACATCAAAAAACTTTAGAGCTTCCAAAAATAGATTTTGAGTTAGGGTCTAAGTTAGTTTGGGCCTCGAGACATTAGGCCTTCTCTAACTCATCCATCTCACCCTCATCCTCTCCTCCTCCTGACATCTCATGACCACCCTTTCCCCCAACCTCCACCTCCATCACCTATGGCTACAAAATATTTGTAGGCTACTCTACTACCTGAGCTATAACCTTTGCATGCTACTCCCTTTCCTATACTAACACCTCTACGGCCACCCTAACCTCTAGTTGATCCTCCTCCATCTCCTCCTCCTCCCAAATAGGTGGAAGTTGTCTAGCCTCCCCTCACCCTCCATTTCTCCTCCATCTATGACGATCTCCTCCTCCTCCTCCTCCTCCTCGTCCATCTCCCCGATCTCCCCATCCTCGTCCATCTCCCCTTCCTTCGTCTCCTCCATCCCTACCACCTCTGCCTCCCCACCGACCCCTCACACCCCTAAATCCGCGTTCTACTGGCATTGGCTGTTGTGGATATGTGAGTGGAACTGGTCTATGCACTGACCACCAGGCATCATACTCTGTTGTCATCCCTACATTTGCCTTGCCATCTCCCCACTTCCAATCTAGTGCCTGCATGTCATCTATCTCTTGCTCTATTATCATGATCAAAATCTACGGACCCCTGGGATGCATCTCCTATGATGATCGACCATACTCTGTTGTACTAGCTGGGACCCCCTGTCTCTCACCAAACAACCTTCTGACCCTCTCTGGCAGGTACATCTCAATAATATGTTGACTTTGTATTGTCCACCTGATCAAATACTTGGGTTGTCGATACCACAACAAGTGGCCATCCTCATCTATCCATAGTTGGTAGGTCATGTATGGTCTCTAGATAAAGCTCACTAGTGTGTCTGGACCATGTCGCTAGTAACCCACATCTTTGACATGTATTTGAGTCAATTCCCATGATATAGATACACATATGGTGTACTACCCATTTCCTACCGAACCACTGGTGCCCTGAACATTGCTATGTGCTCCCACGCCCAAACTATCAAAAATGTCACTTCATAGCTCAAACTTTGTCCCCCTCTATATGCAATATCATGTAACTAAAAATACAAGATACCCAACAAACATGGCCCCCAGACATAAATAGTTTGTGAAGCAACCATCAATCCAAGCACATCCCCCATACCACTAGGAATCCATGCCCCCTGCAATTAGGAATAAGAACCCTTGCTATCAATACACATAACACACAATCAAATTTGTCATATGTCTTTGTCAGGGTCTCCCATTACATCTCATATCCTTGGATCCCGAGCTCTGCATCATCATTAATCTCATAATAGTCATACAATGCATGTAGACCCCACACTAGATCATATCACACTCTCTCACCCTGAATGGGTAGCCTCAAAATCTGATACAAATCCTCGAGAGTGATTGTCACCTCCCCTATAGGTAAATGGAAGTTGCTCATCTCTGAGTTCCACCGCTCCACTAATGTTGTCAGCATCCCTCTGTTCGCCCTGATCACGTGCATATACGTCACATAGAATAGGCCTAGATCCAACAGTGTCTTTCGCTCCTCTCTCGTAGTCGGAACACATTTGGTCAAGACTCATGAGTGTAAATCGATGGTAGACACTCTTGAAATCACCATTCAACCAATAATGTCAATCCTAGAACTTCAATTGAATAACGAAACCTAGTTTGACCAAGTCAAAATTTCCTATTCTAGGGAAATTCACTAGTCAATTGTGTCACAATTTTAACAAATGCGTCACACTAATTTATAATCGGCCCTCAATAGCAATTGCATCACTTTCCTAATGCTTTTGTCGCTTTGTACAACACATGCATCACACCTATTCATTTGTGTGCTTCTCGACCACATATGTGACTCAAAAATTCAGTTGTGTCACACCAATTCATGCATCACACCACAGGCGCTCCTACCCCTAACCTACTACACTTGCATCATGCCAAACATGAATTCAAATGCATCACGAAATTTTGTGATGCAATTGGCTATTAAATTATTTCCTAAGCTAAATGCACGCAAAACAAAAAAAATAAAATTTGGGCTAGTAATACGTACCCGGGGGGGGGCTCCCTTAGGATGGCAATAGCTACCAACTCTATATGCACAGTGGATGGCCTCTGGAACATGTGACATTCTCATTGACTAATCGCTCTGAGCTCTCAAATTTTTATATTTGGAATATAAAAATGACCCTTTTTCATACTCCAATTACCATTTATAGGTTCACAATTAGGGTTTTTAACCAACCTTGCTTATTGGTTGCACATTTTGAATCCTTTGACCTTGAATTTGACCCTTCCATCCCCTTTGACTCTCGATTTTGTCTTCACCATCGCATTCCTGGCCATCTCTTTGTCTTATAGGGACAATTTTCCATTTTTTTTGAAATTTGTCAAATTTTCCCGAGGGCATACCTGTACCTTGTCACTGTTGGGGCATGATCTGAACTTGCTTTTCATTTTCATTCTTTGAGACAACACTCAAATCACATTATGTCAAAGAGGGGCAAAATATAGACACTGAAAAATGTCCTAAGTCTACGAGCATGATTTTTCTTGGTCGTCATCTTTTGATAATCGAATGATTTCAATTATTCAATTATGCTTAATCATATTTCCTCCACTAATTAAATAATTTTAATTATTTAATTAATTCACCTTCATATCTCTATTCTATCCTGATCGATTAAAATTATTTAATTGTGTCGCTAATTCCCCCTCTTCTTCAATAATTAAATAAATTATTATTTATTTAATTATTTTCTTATCACCTTTCATCTATAGTTAAATAATCATCATTAATTATTTATCTGTTCATGGTCTTTTAATTCTTCTATAGTTAAATAATTAACAAAAATATTTAACTATCCCTTGCCATTTTTCCCTGTTAAATAATTAATCCCACTTAATTATTTAATGTTCCATTTTCATCTCCCCATTTAATTAAATTGATTAATTTAATTAAATGCTCCTTTTTCATTTTCTCCAAATAAATAATTCAAATAAATTATTTATTTTCCACTTGCCAATTTCCTCCATTTTCAAATAAACAATTTAAAATATTGTCATTAATCCCTATCATAGCCTTCATTTCTATCATAGCCATCAGGTGTCATAGTCGTCAACACCATATCTTTTCCATGCATGGCATATTCTAGTTGTATCGATTCTTAACCGTTGATCTTGGCATCTTTCTAGAAAGATCAATCTTGACCCTTCATTTTGCAACCTTTGTCTCATGAATCCTCATCCGTCGATCTTGGAATCCTTCTAGAGTATCGATCTTGACTGTCCATTTGAATGGTTGTCTATAAAAGAGACCATTCTCCTCCGTTTTCAACTTAACATCTAATTATCTCCAACCTTCTACTTACAATTTGCAGTTACTTGCACAACTTCAACAACAAATTTGAGGGAAAAGTTGCATAAGGAGAAATAGGAGAGCAAGAGAAGTGATTCAAGATCAAGCATGGAGAGTATTATTATTTGATGCTTTATTTTACTTATGCTTTCATTGTTTTCTCTTGTTTAGGTGTGGTTTTATAACTTAGAAGTGCTGGTTGTCACTCATTCTAGGCTAAAAATTATCTAACCCCATCTTACAATTATATATTATATAATAGTATGTATATAATATAATGTAATATATAAATATATATTGTAACTAACATATTAATATATACTATATTATTTCATACTAATTATTAATTATAATAATTTTAGATTATATATAATTTAATATGTTAATGTAATTTGTACTAGATTAAAAATTGGAGGCCTATAACACTTCTGAATGTATCCTACAAAATCCTAGAAAAGGTGTTGGCAAGAAGACTGGTCAATATACTGCCTGAATTGATTAATAACAACCAAATTGGGTTCATCAAAGGTAGATACATCTTGGAAAATCTAATCACCAGTTGGGAGGAAATGGAGCAAGAAAGGACCTCCAAACAAGAGGCAACAATGCTATTACTTGATTTTTAGAATGCATATGATAGGGTAGAAATGGATTTCATCAATCTAACCATTGAGGCTTTTGGGTTTCCTAAAACCTTCAGTACCATGGTTGTCACACTCTTCAAAGATGTGGTAACATAGGTAGATGTCAATGACTCACTCATAGAAGAAATAACCCTTGAAAGATCAATCAGTCAAGGTTGCCCCTTGGCACTAGTATTATTTGTCACCTTAGATGTCTTACACTATATTCTCAGGGATAGTGATGTAACCCTAAAATTAAGGGGTATTAAATTTCCTAACAATAGTGAACTACTAAACATACAATTTACAGATGATTCTGCATTGTTCCCCTTGTTAGAGGAAGTCAATATCAGCAACCTAATGGAGGAATTAAATATTTTCTATGCTACCTCAAGAGAAAAAGTTTCTCTAGAAAAATCCATGTTAGGTTGGCAGGATGTACCCCTGAATTAGGTTAGTAGGCTTGAAATCCAATGGGGAGGCTCTTGAAAGTAGGTAAGATACTTGGGCATACCCTTTTCAGTGTGTCCAAACTTGAAAGAAATGTGGCTTTGGATTAAAACCAAGATTGAAAAGAAATTTGAGAAATGGAATAAGATAGTATATATTTTTGGCTGGGAGAATCCAGGTATGCCAAAAGGTTTTGTCCTCTTACAGTTTGTACTTTTCTTTTGTATGGATTTTCGACAGCTATCAAGTAGATGAAATACAAAAAGGGTAAGGTAGTTTCTTTGGTCAGATGGGAAAGGAAAAAAGAAGAAACATACTGCCAAATGGAGTTGGTGTTGTCTAAGAAAGGCAGATGGTGGACGTGGTTTGAAGGACCTAGAAATCCAAGGCATAGCCCTAGGAGAAAAATGGACTTTAGGGTATTGGATGGGGATGAACTCTAGAAAGTCCTGATCATAAGTAACTTTCAAAGAGCAACTCCAAAGTATGCTAGGAGTTAGAAAGATCCGCCCCTCAGTGACCTCCTTAGTAGCAGGTTCCCTATATCCCCTGAAGGATCAATTGTGCTCAAAAGCATATGGAGAGCATGGGAATGTGTCAAAGAGTTTGTCACCAATTGTAATTACCAATTGGGCAATTTAGTCTTCTCACACAGGTCAATGTGGTGGAACCTCATTCATAATGGTAAGCCTCTAGCACTCCTATAGGGGTGCTCAACCAAGAAGTGGGCTAGTATTGGTGTGATGACACTCTGAAGTTTTGCAAATTTGAAGTGCCCATTTCAAAAATTTTGCTTTGCACTTTCAGAAGTGCACTTGATGAATCAGTCCTAGTGATCCACTTTGGAGGGTCGTAATCTGAAGTCTATTGATTTTGGTGCAAAACCTCTTGGTAGACATATTCAATTGACATATGTGAGGTTGCATGTCAAATTTTCAGCTTCACACGATAAGTTTTGTCAAGGTTTTGAAAAGTGAAGTTGGAGGGTTTTTGCACTTTTTTGTTGTTTGCAAACTGTCAGTTTTGCAAAGTAGCCTCCTGTTTGAGCTTGAATTTTGAAATTGGTTGATCGTCATGCCAAAACGATTGTTTCTATGCATTTTCCCCACCTAAATGGTCTCATGTGTCAGTTCTCAAAGTCTCATGATCTATTTTTCTATTTTTAACAAATCAAAACCAAATGCAATTTCTCCTATTTTACACTTGCATTTTCAGAAGCCTTTCTGAGCGGTCAACTTTGACCTTGAATAACTTTTGATCAGTGATGGTTCAAGCGATTTAATTTTGCACACATGCTCAAGGTACCTAAATGAACTTATGCGTCTGATGGCAGCTTGCCAAGAGTTGATTCACTATTTTTACAAATCGACATTTGAGTGTTTTAATTGGTTCAGAACAAGTGCATTTTTAGAAAAGTTCAGCTGAGCAACTTTGCGAATTAATATCTTCTACCTCGTGATATAATTTTTTGAGCCGTTTGTTGCACTACATTATTGGGTAAAATGTCTACATGTCTACAAGTTTTTATGACTTCATGAATTTGTTTGCCTAGATTTTTAGGCTGATTCTAGAGCCCACTTGGCCAATTTTTTTCATTTTTCAAATATGCCTGAAATGAGTTTTAGTGACAACCCAGTTCCTATTTTTGCCTCAGATGCATTCAAAAGCCGCCTCAAATCAATTCAGTTAGAAATTTTTCTAAAAACAAAAAAAAATTAGTCGGGCCCACAAAGGGACCCGATGTGCTTTTCACTGTTTTGAAATTGTAATTTTGCAAAGTTATAAATGAAGAAAAAAATTCATTTGTACTGATTTCAAGGGTCATATGCCTATACTAGGTAGTTAAATGGATTGAAAGGCATCTATATGATAGTTCCTGATGATGGTGGACATCTAACAAGGTATGGAGAGTGGAGGATTTGATGTTACAATTGCGAATGCTCATTAACAATTGCAAGTGACATGGGGACAATGGGGAGGCCGAATTCAACATGCATAATCAATATGTAAATCACCATCATATGACTCTGAACGAATATTTTCAGAGTATCCAAGGGCCTGATCCAATATTAGCGGTGGGTTTTATTCTAGATTTGTGAATAAACAATTTATGGCAAATATATATGTGACACATGTTGAACCTCATAACAATATCCACCAGCCAATTAAGTTCTTATCAACACCGAAGATATACTTGAGAGAACCTTTTTGGAACGTTCTATGGTGAACAATGAAAGTGAAGAGGTTTTGTGCCTTTGGTGAAATTGTTGTTCCAATAGTGGTTGTGTAAATGGGAATTTCTTAAATGAGAAAGCTAGTGCATTGGCTATAGCCATACTGGTTGAAAGGGAGCAGTCACTTTCAATGAAGTTCAAAATGGGTTATTTTGTTGATGATTGGAGGGATCCATGAAGGAGTCTAACATTTTTTAAAAGAGCTCGAACTTCATTATGACGTGTTGGCAAGACATATGAGTATCTTTTATTTCAAATTGAAGTGGCCATGGTGACAACTAAGAAGGGGGGGTTCATTTGAATTTTGTAGAGGAAGTTTTGCGCAACACCATGGAGGCCTCACATAGAGTTATGTGCCTGATTGATGTGGGTGTAAGGATGGAATGAAGGAAGGTTGCCATGATTGCTAGGTATGCACAAAATGGAAGAAAATGAGTGAGGGGTGCCATAGAGCAAGTAGTTAAAGCACATTTGATATGGAATCGTTGTAGGAAGCACCATATTTCGATGCTTGGTGTGTCTTCACAGTGAAAATGTATCAAAATTGTTTGAGGAAATTCTATTTAGGTAATATTTGCGCTTGCGGAGAAGGTGAGTTAGTGTCGTGCCTAGCTTGGGCATCAGATTGATTTATTGAAAATGCTTTAGTGACTTGCAAGAAAATGCTATTGGCAGATACACTACCATCTCTTAGAAGCCCATAGGTTTAGTGAAAAGATATTAGAAAATTTTAAACCAAGGCACGAGGGGAGGCTGGAGAATGCTTCATCATCATTAAATCACGGTGATCACAAAATATGCACAAAGTGAAGATCTGTTGAAAATTATTCAGAATTCCATAAAGGATAATAGTTGTTTCTTTTAAATGGCAGCAAGGGGTCAGTCGATGAAAATGTATCAATGCAACCATGATTGCTGATATGCATAACATGGATCAGTAAAAGAAGATCTCAGAAACCTTATAGCAAATGCAATTGGCTTATGTAAATTCGAATTTCCTCATACCAGGCCCCACACATTTGAATGCAAAAGATGGTGTTGGGCGTGAACCAGAAGAGTATGGCACCATTGAGTGGCTTGATATATGGGTTGCATATACCCACAACACATAGTGAAAGATGGAGGCACAACCAGCTAGTGGACTGAGTGTGGCGCGGGCTTTGGAGCAGGGTGCGTATATCCATCAAAGCATAGAAGGGGGAAACTCATGCCAGGTGAATGAAGGAGGGAGAAACTCATGGTTTATAGTGAAGATGTATCAAAATTGTTTGAGAAAATTCTATTTTGTACGCCACTCTATTGATGCCATCCTATTGAAAATGGTTTGGAAACATTTAAGCAACTGCAATTGGCTGGACGTAATGAAATTGCATGGGAGTCTTTTGAGAGGGTGAGGGCTCGATGGTGTATGTGAATGGATGAAAGTGTTTGTTGCTACAGGAAGCTGCCGCCATGAAGGCATGAGGAAAATTATAGAGAATACCAAACACAAAGAGATTAGGGCAACACAAAATGGAGGGAACAGATCAACGGTGGAGAAAAATGATGTGAGTGCAACACGATCTAAACCGTCGAGCGCCAGGTCATGATCCCAAGGTGCCCGGTCATTAGTGATTGCGGGGTGAGAAAGGAAAGTGTGCAGTGGGTCCCCAACAAAAAAATTTGAAGACATGGGTAATAGTTCTATGGTAGCCCAATAAAATATGCGAAGGATTTTATTTCAAATGGAATAAAACCTTTAAAATTGAAATGTTTCCCCATGAAAATAAAATACATTAACATGTGTAGGCTATAAATGAAAGGAGGTTAGAGTGGGCCCAAGGAGGTAAAATTTTTATTTGCTCGACATGTATTTTGAGTAAGTGAAAATAACATATTAGGGGCCCAATTTAATATTTTTCCAACATATTCTAAAATGGTAAAGTTTTAAAAATGTGGGTGCTCTCGAGGTTCATGGAAATATTTTTTAATGTATTGTGAAGGTTAAATGTGCACGGGTAAATATGCTATTTTCCTAGGTGAATATTTGTAGGGTGAATAAATATTCACTATCAGGGAACCTTTTGCTAGGAAAAATGAATATGAAAGTGCATGAGGGAATTTTGTGAAGTGAATTTGATATTCACTTTGTGGTGAGATATTTTACTTTGTTGGGAAATAAAGTAAGGGAAACATGGTAAAGATCTTAAAAAAAGAGATAAAATGTTTTCATGGGAAAACAAGGCAGAGATATTTTCTTTCAGCTGTAGGTAAAGAATGGAGAATATTCTCATATGGGCGTATTTTATGTTGGAAGAGCAGCTTGGGAAAATGCAATTTTGGAGACAAAATAGGTTTGTTGTAGAGAGAGGAGAGATTCTTTTCAATTTGTGGATCAACGGGGATGGAGATGCCAGATGGCATTGGCAGATTTTCTTCTGGAGCTTTCCTTTCCTCTACATATTCTCTTCTTTTTCTCATTGTAGCAATTAGCAAGTTAGATTTTTTTGGTCGAGTCTAAGTGAAGTTGCAAAGAAAATTGTAAAATCTGTAGTGATAGAGAAAATACAAATTAGGTTCTGAGTCATTTTATTGTAGGTTTTGAATTTGTGGAGATATGATGTTTTATAACGGTACTAGCATTTGAATCATACTGATAAATTCAAGTTCATGTCTCTTCTGTGTGCAAGCGTATTTAAATTTTGAATAAAGTGATCAAGGGTTATTTTGTTCATCTCACTGTTGTGGTGTGTGCAATTCTTATTTTAGCTTTAATTCAAAGAATTGATTAAAATGCTTAAATGAGATTGTAGGTTGATATGTTTTGTACAAGGATTTGATAAGTAGTATTGAGCTGGGGTACATATTGGTGATATTTTAAGGCAATATAATCAAAGATATTATATGCTATGTGTTGAATCTATTATAAACCATTGGGTATTTGTGAATTTGACTCCTCCAATGGAAGTAAGACACTAATTTGAGTTGCATTTGTTCTTTGTGATTCAATGTTTGTTTGTGTTTACCTGGAGCTTGCTACAAATTGAAATTAATGCTTATCTTCTACTGTGAAGTGTTGTTGTAGTTATCTAATGCTCCAAATAGTTGATATTATTGATGAACAACCAATTCCATTTAGTATTATCCTATTATGTTGAACTATTAAATGAGATTATCTATTGTTGTTAATGTTGTTTATAATATTGGTGCAGAGGTTGTAAACGCATTAAGGGATCACCCTCCCGAGTCTTGCAGAGCCCAAAGTGTAGGAGGTTTGTAAAAATCCTCGTCAATTGGTCTAGGTCCTTTGAGTTGCCCTTGATTGGAATTGGAAATTCCATAGGTAGAGTAGAAGATCAACCTGGTTACAGTAAAAACAACCAAAATGGTGTTCAATTTTTTTGAGACTTCCTCAAGGATGGGTGTTTAAATTAATGGAATCAACTAAAATATGAGTATAATTTCCCTGATTTTCATTATAGAACATGCACAATTTTGAAAACACCATGCAAGGAAATAAGCACATGCCAACAATTTGTATATATCTAATGAAGAATAATACAAGGAATTTAAATGGTTTGATGGAACCAGTATTAATAAAATTAATGTCAAGCTAATATACAATACACTTGCTAAATAGGAAGAGACTTATAACCACCTGAACAAGGTTTGGAATACCAATATTGACAACAATGGCTAGAAAAAAATTCTCTTAAACAACCGGTTGATGTTATTAAGCCCAAGAAGGCATGCTTCAGATGGTTCTTGATTTTTCATAAGTTTCCATATAAAACTAATATTGATGATATAGACATATGTAGGATCTTTAGGGTGCTTGAAACTTTACAAAACTTTTTCATTGATTATATATATGCAAAGGAGATTTGGAATTTTTTTTCATTATCAAGATATATGGGATGCAAACTATAAACCTAGAGTGGACAAAATTCTTCTATTTAAAAATAATGAATTCCAAAAAGAAAAAAAATTGTTTTGGTCTTGTGTATCTACTAAAATTTTGCGGTGTATTTGGAAAGCAAGAATGCTGAAAGGTTTAATGGGTCACATTGTTGATGTTATAGCATCTTTGGGCTCATCCTTACAACCTCGAGTCAAGACATAAAACTGCATATAGCCTATCAGCTATTTATTTTATTGAGATAACGAAAGTGAAGAGGTGCTTCACTTGGCATTATATTATAATATTTAATTATTTTGAATAATTAAATAGGGCTGACCTCATTAAAGAAATTATATTTATTTAATTATTGTTATTTTCTTATGAGGTCGACCTACATGAAGAGACACAATGATTTGTATAAATATAAGGTGATGATCTCTCATGTAATCATCAAGATCATTCATCATATTCACACTCCTTGAAGAGGTTTGTACTTGAGCAACATGTCATGATCTTGAGCAACAAATCATTATCTTGAGTGGCAGATCATGATCTTGAGCAGTAGATCATTATCTTGAGCGGTAGATCATTATCTTGAGCGAAAAATCATTATCTTGAGTGACAGATCATTATCTTGAGTAGTAGATCATTATCTTGAGCAAAAGATCATTATCTTGAGCAACAAATCATTATCTTGAGTAACATATCATTATCTTGAGCAGCAGATAGTTATCTTGAGCAGTTGATCATCATGTTGTTGCAGTGAATATATTTCAAGGAGAAATATATTCATTCTATATCTTCACATCTAGGAGAGGTGATATTATTCATTGTATCAAATTTGACCTTGTGTTGGGTTTGAGTTGTAAGCAAATTTCTGCTCTTATTCTAGAATATATAAGCGATATATTTGTTGGGTTTTTTACCATGAGTTGGACGGTTTTCCCAGGGTATCTTGTGGTGTTCATTGTCTTATGTGTTTCATTTTCTGATTGCTTTCATTTCTGATCCTAAAACTAACATGGTATTAGAGCAGGTCTAGAAAAGATCTATTCAGATTTGTTAAGCATTTTGAAGCCGAGTGTGAGATAAGGCAGTGTGTAGAAGGAGAAGCAAATCAAATGGCTGGTTCAAAAGAAGAAGCAATGGTGATTTAAGATCAAGCGAGAATTTATTGTCATTACCAAGTCTACAGATTACTGGGCTTGTGATTGCAGTGAAAACTAAAGTCGACATAGTGCAGAGGTTGCATTATTGACATCAAAGTCTTAGATTGAAGATACACAATTTCAGGCCTATGGACTCTTAGTCTACATCGACTTCCATTGTTCATGTATTCGATGTAATTGAGGTGCATGTGAAGGAGATACTCATTGAAATTTAGAAGAGCCCCTATATGGGGCATATCTTTTAATTTCAATTTATGCAATCTGGAGATTTTCAGTCCTTGTTGAAAACAGTGTTGCTTATGGTCATTCTGTGTGAGGAGATTATGAGCCTTCTAGAGAACACTTCATTTATATTTGGCTGTGTTTTGTTTTGGGACTCTCAGTGAAGTCTGGAGATGTGTGGAGAGTCGTCTTTTCATAATGAGGCTGCAGTTGTTGTTCTTTACCAGCGCTATGCAATTAAGAGATAAGTATTCTTTTCTTTTTACCTTTTAAATTTGGGTTAATCTTCAGTCTGTTGAGTTGTGTAGATTTACCATCGATTATTTGAATCATATGTGTTTAGTAAAGATCACTGGGATAAGATTAGTTATTTGAATCATATTTTATGTTTTTTGGTCATCAAGTTTATGTATATTAGATGATGATCCTACGTGTAATGTTCTAGTCCCGTGAAGATTTGAAATCCAATGTTGTGTGATCAGGCGAGTTGAGTAGACATAGTGCCCGTTTCGACGAATTGCAATACAGTTGAACATATTGACAGAGAAGTCTCCATCAATACTTAGAGTAGAAGTATAGATACATATGTATGGTGAGGACCTAGTGAAGGATGCTTAAGATGATGAAGATCTTCTTTTGGTATTCAGTTGCAATCAAAGTCAAGAGTTTGCATTGAGATTAGTAGTGATCGACGCCACTAAAAAGGGAGGAGAGAGTAATTAGTGTGAGCATTGTTTGAAGATATCAATCCCTCATTTTCTGCGTATGGGATTTTGATTTCAATTAGATAAGCATTTCATGGCTGAATAATTTTCATTAATTTTTATGTAGTCATTAATTCATGATATAACATTGAGATAGTGAATAATGTATGCTTCTAGCATTGGTATTTCTCTTCGGGATAATTGAGTTCTATGAACTTTTATTAATCTCTCCTTAATTCTTTCAGGATGAACCAAGAAGCATAAAATATTGATTTTAAGAGAAGAAGAGCTTGACATAGCTTGCAGCCATGGGACTGAGTTGGTGGCTGAAGATTTCTCTTGAAGAGGAAAAACCTATTCAGGTTGTCATTGTGACCAGTTTCTTCGAAGAGGAGAAATTAACCTTCAGAGGGAGTCTGAAGCAACCTTGGACAAAGAGGTTAGGAGGTTGATGTAAGTACTTGGATATTTAGAGGGAGTCTATTGAACTAGAAGAGGATGGTGATTTAGTTGAGCCTTTGGAACCTTTTAATGGGCCTACCAACTTTGTAATTGGTACCTCTATGAGCTAGGCAAACAATGCAGGAGGCATAAAGGTTTGCAACTCCTAGAAAGCAAAAGACATCAACAGGTTCCAAGTTATGTTAATGATTCATATCCTAATAGCTGAGCCTTCTTGTGTTGAGGAAGCATCAAGTTAGCAAGTATGGAAGGATGCCATGGCTGAAGAATATCAATGTTTATTCAAGAATGATGCAGATTCAAACCAGTACTTCAAGGTAGCTAATGGTGAGGCATTATTCTTGGTTCTTTATGTTGATGATCTAATTATTACTATAGAAGAACACCTCATTTTCAAATGCAAGAAGGAATTAGCTTCTAAATTTGAAACTAAGGATCTTGGACTTGTGCACTACTTTCTTGGCTTAGAAGCATGGCAGAAACCTGATGAGATAATTTTGAATCAAGGGAAGCACACAATTGAAATCTTGAAGAGACTTGGTATGATGAATTGTAAATCCATGTCTATGCCTATGGAGACCAACTTTCAGAAGCTTAAGGAGGCTGCAACTACTTCAAATCTAGTGGATCCTACTATGTACAGATACTTAATTGGATCGTTGATGTATCTAGTCAACACTAGACCAAATATTTTCTATATAGTGAGTACACTTATTCAGTTCATGTGTGAACCAAGGAAAATACACCTAGTTGCAACAAATCATATCCTGAGATAATTACATGGCACAGTTGGGTATGTCTTGAGATATTCTTCTGATGTGGACTTGAAGCTGCATGGTTATACTGATTCTGATTAGGCAGGTTGTGTTGCTGATCGAAAGAGAACCTCTGGATGTTGATTTAGTTTGGGATCTATGATGATCTCCTGGTGCATCAGGAAGTAGTCTTTAGTGGCACTGAGCACCATAGAGGCCAAGTATATTGTAGCTTGTGTGGCAGCTCCAGAAGCAGTGTGGCTTTAGAAGCTCCTTTCAAGATTGTTTGGACAATCATTAGAGTCAATTGTCATTTATTGTGATAATAAAAGCTATGTGAAGCTTTCTATTAATCCATGTTTCATCTCATAACCAAACATGTTGAGATCAAATACCACTATATTAGAGATATGGTATTGAGGAAAGCGATCCAGTTGAAGTACATCAACACTGATGGGCAGATGAAAAATATTCTCAGCAAGCTCTCTCCAAAGTAAATTTTGTGTACTTTCGAGACAAGCTTGTTATTGTGGTGAATGAAGCCCTAGCTGAGAGGGAGTCTAAGTAGCAATCATCTTCTGTGATTTTATTTAATGCATTTTCCTCTGAGACGAGGGAATTTGAGGTGTAAGCTCTTGTTAATGCATCTTTCTCTCTGATGGAGAAATTTAAGGTGAAAGCCCTTGTTTCCACCCTCTAGGAGTAGCCATGGTGGATGTCATGTGTGTGACACCATAACAACATCACGTGAGAGAGTCCATGATTATTTTCTTATACTTTTACTTTTCGACCTTTGGGATTATCTATGGTGAACGTCATGATGAGGTGATGACATCATGTTGAGTGATTATGTTATGGGAACTTGTGCACCTTTACCATACATGCGAGTAGCCATGATGGTTGATATCACGATGAGCTGATATGTTCCTTTTCCACATATGGGAGTAGCCATGGTGGTTGTCATCATAATGAGGTGATGTGTCTTGTGTAGCTAGAAGTATTCCTCCCTAGCTGAGAGGGAGTGTTGATGTTATAGCAACTTCGGGCTCATCTTTCCAGCCTTGAGTCAAGACATAAAATTGCATATAGCCTATCGACTATTTATTTTATTGAGATAACGAAAGTGAAGAGGCACTTCACTTGGCACTATATTATAATATTTAATTATTGTGAATAATTAAATAGGGTCGACCTCATTAAATAAATTATATTTATTTAATTATTGTTATTTTCTTATGAGGCCAACCTATATGAAGAGACACAATGATTTGTATAAATATAAGGTGATGATCTCTCATTTGATCATCAAGCTCATTCATCATATTCACACTCCTTGAAGGAGTTCACACTTGAGTACTAGGTCATGATCTTGAGCAACAAATCATTATCTTGAACGACAGATCATGATCTTGAGTAGAAAATCATTATCTTGAGGGGAAAATCATTATCTTGAGGGGAAAATCATTATCTTGAGCAAAAAATCATTATCTTGAGCAATAGATCATTATCTTGAGAGACAGATCATTATCTTGAGCAATAGATCATTATCTTGAGTGACAAATCATTATCTTGAGCAACAGATCATTATCTTGAGTGGAAGATCATCATTTTTTTGTAGCGAATATATTTCAAGGAGAAATATATTAATTTTTTATCTTTGCATCTAGGAGAGGTGCTATTATTCATTATATCAAATTTGACCTTGTGTTGGGCCTGAGTTGTAAGCAGATTTATGCTCTTATTCTAGAATATATAAGCGATATATTTGGTGGTTTTTTCCCCTCGAGTTGGAGGGTTTCCCCAAGGTATCTTGTGGTGTTCATTGTCTTATTTGTTGCATTTTCTGATTGCTTTCATTTTTTATCCTAAAAATAACACACATAGCACACTTAACGAGTATGTGAAAAGACTCACATGGTACAATATTTCTTTGCAAGTCACCATGATAGTAAAGGTCTCCAAGTTTAATTTTTTGAAGCTATTAGAGGAGGGTACAATTCAAATCAACCTATAGGAATTCAAGTTTGGGTACACATGGTAGGTGGGGTAGCCGAGTTCAAATATTTTCCTCAAAGCTTTGTAATTTTTCAAAAGGAATTCAATGATAAAACGGTTATAGATGCATAAAAAGAAGACCCTCCGCTGCTTCTCAAGGTTGAAGACTTTATGAAGGAGTTAGAGGTAGCTAAAGTGCTTTTAGGGATAAGGTTTATGACCCAAAGTGAACGATCAACCTCCTGAAGTGACAGTATGGTTGGGTTTGATTATTTTGGCCTTTTGATTGGAATATTGTATGTATATATCTATTAAAATATTGTATCTATATATATATCTAATATTATTTTGTATACGTTGTATATGATGTAAATTTGATAGTGGAAATGTAAATCTGTTAGTGGAAATACAAAAATCTGTTAGAGGATAGCTATGTAAAGGGGTATAGGATCCAGATATGCATTGAAAGTAATGTAATGATAGTTACAATAGTACTGCACTAGAATACTCTGTATATTGCTGCTCCTACTATATTTAATACAAAAAATAATAATTTGTACTACATAAAAATATATTAATTATAATAAAAAATATAGTAATTTATGTTAATTTAATTTGTAATATATAATATTATAATAATAAATATATTTATATTATATATAATTTAATTTGTATTGTATAAAATTAACCATTTTTTCAATATTAAAGATCTATAAGTTTGCAATTTGTGAAGGGATCATTTTGATATGTGCATTTATGTCTTGTTAATGAATTGAACTATATGTTAACACTATATCAAGATTATGTTTTAGCTTTAATTTTATTCATTTTATTATATTCCTTAGTTTTTTATTGTTGAAATTAATTTAATTGTCCTTCTCAAACTTTGGCTAACATCAATTTTATAGTAGGAAATTTATTTTCCATATAATTAGTATTATAGAGAACTATTTTCAATGTCAGTAGTCATCAATTGAAAGTTTTCTCCATTCAAAATATGTTATAATTCTACCAAGCAAATTTCTTAGTAGAGGGCTAACAAGGAGCCCTACAATTAACATAAATTTCTATAGAATTAATAAATAAATAATGTAATTAAAAAAAAAGTTAATTTTTGAATGGAAGATAGGGGATTCACTACTAACAAGTTCTCTTCAATCAGAGATCCTCATGGAGCGAACTTCCCTAAAGTACCTCAAATGACAACGGGGAAGTTCTAGAATTAGAAAGAGCAGGTCACAGAGATTCTCAGGATAAACTGTGAAGCTTTCGGCCAAAGGACGTCAATACAGAATACAAATGACAACGCGTTGCACTAGCATCCTAGAGACATACTAGCATCTCGTATGGACCAAAAAGTGAGTTTATCTCAGGGTATGGCAAAGTGACTACTTCTAAGATGATTAATGAGAACTTCAATAGTGTCATAAAGAAACAAAATGTGATAAAGGAAATAGATTGAAATAGAAAAGATAAAGACAAGGAGAAGAAGGGAAAGGAAATACTTACAACCATGTGAATGATGAAGCCTCCATCTCGTGAATGTCTTCAACACCTACACATAAGAGAGAGAGATAATTTTGGGGTTGTATAGGGGTTTTCCTCAGTCAAACCCCCGTTTTGGTGTTCCCACCTCCATCGGCAACCAAGATAGATAGAGAGAAAAGTATGAAATGAAGTAAAGTACACAAAGACACTACAAAACAATTTTCTGCTACTCAACCAAGTAATAGAGGAGAGGAGTGAAAGGTTACCACCTCCGCCCAAAGCTCTCAAGGCTAGTGGGGGAGAGAATGAGAGGAACTCAAGCCTTTTCTGTCGTGGTGTTTTGTTCCACACTTGCTCTACTGACATGATGGAGTGTTGAGTGATAAAACTACTTGGAGTTTGTGAAGAGATGGTAGGGGATGTAGAAAGGATGTGAAGAGATCAACTAGCCATGAAATAAATGAAGGTAAGTAAATATAAAGTAGAGAGGAAAGAAACGGCCATATTCAGATTGGTCGGCCAGAGAGGGCACTACAAGTCAACTCCCAATGGGAATGGTAATACCTTTGCAGGCTTCAAATGTGGTAATCTATTAGGGATGTTAGTGCACTGCGTAGATGTCTATGCGCCACACAAGCGTCCTAGACAGAAACACCTCTATCGATGCTCAAAATAGGTGCCAAGTGGAACAAAGGCAACAAGCTTATGTGGAATTTCAACTTTGGATTTGGTTTTCTAAAGTGAGGAAGGGAAAAAGGGAAATTTGTGTTAGGGGTGCAAATTTGCGTTGATACATTTTTTCCCCACTTTAGCGAGCATGAGTATTGATGAGTGCTTCGATAAAGTAGAGTAGAGAATCAGTAAGGTTAGAAATGTATACTCAAACCAACGAGGAAGTAGAGCATGGTCTGGAAAACTTGGAAGTGCAGGATAAGAAAAGGACTTCATAACTCCGTGAAACTATGAAGATGAAGAAAGAAAGCACCTTACAGACCCACAAACCTGCAAGAAAGGTATCCTCTAAGAACTCTCACATGAAGGAAACCAAGAAAGCACCTTACAAACCTAAAGACCTGCAAGGAAGGTATCCTCCAAGAACTCTCACATGAAGGAAACCAAGAAAGTGCCTTGCAGACCCACAAACCTGTAAGGAAGGTATCCTCCAAGAACTCTCACATGAAGGAGACAAAGAAAGCACCTCACAAACCCACAGACCTGCAAGGAAGGTATCCTCTAAGAACTCTCACATGAAGGAGACTGAGAAAAGGGAGCTTCACAAAGTCAGAGATGGTGACATGTTTACCTACAGATAGAACATGTCAAGAAGTGGTCACGTAGGCCAGTAAATAGACAATCACACAAACCATCACTAAGCTGTGAGAATTTCAAAGGGGTCGCTCGGGAACCCTTCAAAAGGAAGTAGGGTCCACTCAAGGGACACACTATTTTTAAAGTGTATTCTAGTCGGGTTGCCCCCAAGCTAGACATAAGGATAGGTCTATCAGGGCTGCCTCCGAGCTAGATGCAAGGAATGTGAAGTGGGTCTAGTCGAGCTGTCCCCAACCTAGACACCATGGAATTCATTCGAGATAAAAACTTTCAAAGAGGTCCCTTGGGAACCCTTCAAAAGGAAGAGGGTCCACTCAAGGGATGCTTCATTCGAAAGACATAGGAAGGAGATAGAGAGGGTTCTTAAGAAGGAAGCACATCTTGAGGAAAAGTTATCACTACTCCCAATGTATAGGGGAGGAGAGACATGCAAGATACTTAGAACAGGATAGAGGTAAACCTTGATATCACTTGTCGTGTGAAGAAGAGACAGGTGCACTAGCAAACAAATGAGTGATGGCACTTGAATCATGAAGTTGTTGTATTTTGTCCTTCAAGGCCTAACATTCGCTAGTGGAATGGCCAGCCACTCAATGGTATGCACAGAAAGAGTGTTTTTCTTTATTATGTTTATGAGATTTATTGTGTATAGGAGGAGGAAGATTAATTAAGCAGGATTTTAGAAGCCACAACAAATAGGCTCTTGCTTAGACAATGGATGGGGAGTGGGAAGCAACCCTTTCTCTTGTGGAAATATTTTTGACTTCTAACAAGAAGAGGATGTGAAGATAGAAGACAAAGGAGAATGGACCAATCCATGAGAACTAGGTTGAGCAGACATCGCATCAACATTCAACCATGGTTCTTGCTCAGATTGTTTATTCAAGCAACCAAGCCCTATATTATGCTTGCGAGGCACAAATTCTACAGCGACCTGAATACCTTGTTCATTATGCCCACAACCTTTACACTCATAGCCATATTTAGAGACGAGCTTAAAGTTGGGGCCATAATGTGTTTTCAAATCTTGAGAAGAAGGAGGATCCTCATAGAGAGCCTTATTCTAGTAGGGAGGAACATACTCTTCTACATTTACATCATCATCCTTCTTGATAGGACTATCAGCATTATCCTCTTTAGTAGAGGCATAATCATCCTCCTTAGAAGGAGGATCAACACTAAGAACATTACAATTCACATTCATATTATCCCGCGATGCAGAAGGATGACCATCCTCGATAGCGGGTGTGAATGATGTTGTCGGAAGGTCTAAGTGGATGAGATCCACTTTATATTCTTGTACGAAGGAATCTATAAAGTCTGAAGGACCCCAATCATCACCAAGATATGCATTCCTTTGAGAAAAGGTAGAAGGAATAGTTTTATTTCTTGCTTTAGAAGGATATTCTTTAGGGATGTATATCTCAAGAGTATCCTTTGTAGTAGGTACTGCTGTAGTAAACATCGACACATTGGAAGATACTAAAGGAATAAGAGTAGGCACAACCAAAGCTTGACCAAAAATTGCCATCTCACATAAGTGCTTAGCATCAGGGTCGGCCTTAACTATGACTACTTTATTATTACAAAAAAATTTAGTAGATTTATGCAAGGTAGATGGGACTGCACCCATAGCATGAATCCACAGTCTACCAAGAAGAATGTTATAAGGTAACTTCTTTGACATAACATATACTAGAGTGGTACAGTAATGGGTCCAAGTTGCAAAGGTAATACTATTGTACGTAGAGCTTGTCTCCTAACATTATCGAACCCACAAATGTCAACAAAAGAAGCATTACTAGAAGATGGGTCAATATTAATCTTAGGTAGTAGATCAATGCTACATACATTAAGTGCCAAACTGGCGTCAACGTGATTAAGTCTAATGCCAATATTATTAATATTAATCATAATAATTAGAGGATCTCCTTGTTGTTGTACTTCCAGAGGCGGGGGATCTTGGGGATAGAACGTAATATTCGGTTAATCCGAATGAATATGATCTATCAACATATCAACAACTGTCAACCTAGCGGAAGAAGGCAAGAGGATCTTTTGCAAGGCTTCCTGAAGCATACTTTAATAAACCGGAGTAGACTGAAGCAAGTCCCAAAGTGAGATCTTAGCTGAAGCAACCTAAGATTGCTCAAAAAAATTATAATCACTAGGCAGTTTAGTCATAGGTTCAGGTGCTTGAAAAAGTCTTAGTTGTTTATTCATTCTAGTATCATAGGTATGAGCTACCGCTCTATAAGAGGGAGCCATGGAAGGATCAAGGGAATCACTATCAAATGGAACACCATCAATAGAAAAAACCCTTTCAGGAGAAGGACTAGCTGGATTCACATAAATGGTCGGTCTCTTAGGCCTTTGAGGGGTAGCAAATACATAGATTACATTTATAGAATCATTACAACTAGTAGAACAATTATTTGAACACATATTCTCAACATCAATCCAAATAGGATCAAACATGGAACAAGATTCATCATGCACTAATGCATCATCTCCAAGGGAGAGTGCATTAGGATAGATAAGAAATTCATCATTCATAAATGCAACATCCCTAGAAGAGAGTGCATTGGAATGAGCAGAAGGTTTATCATTCACAAATGCATCATCTCTAGAGGAGAGTGCACTGGAATGAAGAGAAGGTAGAGTAATATTAAGAAAGGTATCAATGATTTCATTTTCTTGTAACAAGATGTCCTCCGTAGCGAGGGGACTCTCATGAGAAGGATCAAAGATACAAAGTGACATGCGCAAAGCCAATTCACTATCGCATGCATCAAATGTAATATCATTAATATCTTGAACAAAATTAGATATAGAACTAATAAAAGAAGATATTAAATTCATTATGATTTTTTTGATATTTTCTATGTTCTAGTAATTTGCATTTTCGGAGGTCTTCGGAGTGGAATTAGGATTTGAAATTTGTGTCAGTCCCTAAAATTTGATTGCCAAAGGTACGGGTATTTTAAGGACTAAACTAGTTCTCTAGAAAACCTTTCCAATAGTGCAAACGGTTCTGAATTTTGATCAACAGTCAAAAATTATAACCCCGCCAAGTAGGGGTAAATAAATTCCTAGTGTAGACACCTAAATTTGGACACTTACATTGGTCCAAATTTATCCCTTTTCGTCTAAACATCCTTTTGATTGCATTCATTAGGTAATATCAATATTAATCTAATTAATACCCTTAATTTTTCCAAATCCCTAAGGTATTTAGTTAATAATTAAATACCTTATCTCTTTAATCCCCCTTTTCATCAAATGAATTAAATAAATATGACATTTATTTAATTCCTACCATGTCACATCCTTTTCCTTAATCTTAATCCATCCTCTAATCTCATCATTAGAGATGTGCACATGTCTAATCCTTGGTTAAGACATGTCACATCCTCCAAATTTTGCAAGTTGGCTTCTTAACCTTCATTAGTCACTAATCATCTTCTAATCACTGATCAGTTAAGCCTAATTAGTACCTTGGTCAACTCTCCCCATCCTCCAAGGAATTTTTAATTCATTTTTATTCATCCAGGTCTACTCTCTTCCCCATGTGAATTTTTAATTCACTTTTATTCCTCCAAGGAATCTTCTGTTCCACATGCAAAATTCTAGAACCTTTGACTTGTCACATCACATGTGTCAAAGTCTTCTAGAATCTTTGACTTGTCACATCACTCACATGTGGAAAGTTCCCACCTTTTTGGGAACCTTGTCTTATCCACTAGATTGAGTTGTTTGCAGGTCTAGGTCGTAGATGGGCGGATTTTCCCCGTGGAGGGGTGGACTTTCCCTCCAGTGAGTTACAGAGGGGTGGATTTTCCCTCCTGATTCACTATTTTTACTATAGAGGGGCGGATATGCCCTCCTGATTCACTGTTTTACTACAGAGGGGCAGACATGCCCTCCTTATTCATTATTTTTACTGCAGAGGGGCAGATATGCCCTCCTGATTCATTATTTTTACCGCAGAGGGGCAAATATGCCCTCTTGATTCACTGTTTTTACTGTAGAGGGGCGGATATGCCCTCCTAATTCACTATTTTACTATAGAGGGGCGGATATGCCCTCCCGATTCACTATTTTTACAGCAGAGGGGTAGATACACCCTTTTAATTCACTGTTTTACTGTAGAGGGGTGGATATGCCCTCTTGATTCACTATTTTTACAACAGAGGGGCAGATATGCCCTCCTGATTCACTATTTTTACTACAAAGGGGCCGATATACCCTCTTGATTCACTGTTTCATTGTAGAGGGGCAGATATGCCCCTTTGATTCACTGTTTTTAGTATAGAGGGGCATATATTCCCTCCTGATTCACTCTTTTACTACAAAGGGGAAGATATGCCCTCTCGATTCACTATTTTTACTGTAGAGGGGCAAATATGCCCTTCTAATTCACTGTTTTATTATAGAGGGGCGGATATGCCCTCCTGATTCAATGTTTTTACTACAGAGGGGCGGATACGCCCTCCTAACTCACTATTTTTACTGCAGAGGGGTAGATATGCCCTCTTGATTCACTGTTTTTACTGTAGAATGGAGGATATGCCCTCTTGATTCACTATTTTTATTGCAGAGGGCGGATATGCCCTCCTGATTCACCATTTTTATAACAGAGGGGCGGATATGCCCTCCTGATTCACTATTTTACTATAGAGGGGCGGATATGCCCTCCTTATTCACTATTTTTTATGCAGAGGGGTGGATATGCCCTCCTGATTCATTATTTTTACTACGGAGGGGTGGATATGCCCTCTTGATTCACTGTTTTACTACAAAAAGGCAAATATCCCCTCCTGATTCACTATTTTTACTACAGAGGGGCGGATATGCCCTCCTGATTCACTATTTTTACTATAGAGTAACGGATATGCCCTCTTGATTCACTATTTTTACTACAAAGGGGTGGATATGCCCTCTTGATTCACTATTTTGACTGTAGAGGGGCAGATTTTCCCTAAACAACATGTTTTGAAGGTAAAAATGGGTATTTTAGCTTTGTTTTTGTCTTGGTTTTTGGATGTTTTGAAGTTCTAACCCCCTAACCTTGTTTGTTTGAGGGTATAGCTGGATTGATTGCTAATATTTTCCTTGTTCTTCACACTATTTTCTAACATTTTACTAGAGAGGGGCGGATTTTCCATAAACAACACGTTTTGGAAGGTAAAAATGGGCATTTTAGCTTCGTTTTTGTTTTAATTTTTTGTTGTTTTGAGGTTATAACCTCCTAACCTTGTTTTTTTGAGGGTATAGTTGGATTTATTACTAATATTTAGAAGCATACCTTCATAATTAACAAAGAACGAAGGATAAAATAACTAACATTTGCTTGCAGGGCCATTCGTTTGTTCAAATTTTAAAACTTTTCCTTGTTGTTTTCACCTAGGCACATAGTTTAATTAGGGGGAAGTAAAATCTACTACTTGGTGTGTCTGTTTTTGTGTTACCCAAAGGGTGCATTAGTTTTTTTTCGCTTGCCCCTTTCACTTCGTGTGAGCCTGGGGAGTAGCTGAAAATGATTAGTGCCTTCTTTTCAGAGGGGCCTGCTTGGGGATTTCATCACTCCAAGGGACGATCCCAATCATGCATACCAGTGGGGTATAAAAAGGGGGGAGAGCCAAAGTTGTAACCCAATCTAGTCACGTCATGTCTAGTAGAGCGTCGAAGCTAGGGTGATACCTAGATAGACGTGAAGAGTTGGTCTGAGCCCTTCAATATCTCGCTGGAGTTCCCGACTCACGCTTGTGATGGGCTGGTGTTCATGGTTTGGGCCTCACATACTAAGAGTATATCGAGGACTCCCTAGAAGCCTTGTATATCCTAGATTAAAAACTTTTGGCCATACCCTTAACACTTATCATAGGATTGTGCTTGTCTAAAGTGTATTTTTGTGAGAAACCAGATTTTTTTTGATAAGTCAACCTCTTTATTGTCATTTCAAAGTCCTTGCCATAGTCATTCTCATCCAAACCAAGTCCCTGTTTTCTGCAGAGGGGCAAATTTTCCCTCCTAGTTTACTGTTTTCACTATAAAGGGGCAGATTTGCCCTCCCGATTCACTATTTTGATTGTAGAGGGGCAGATATGCCCTCCTAGTTCACTGTTTTCATTGTAGAGGGGTAGATTTGCCCTCCTAGTTCACTATTTTCACTACAGAGGGGTAGATTTTCCCTCCTGGTTCACTGTTTTGACTGTAGAGGGGCGGATACACCCTCCTGAACATACAATTTCACCCTGTTTGACCATTTCAAGCCTCCATTCGATCGTTTAACCATTCTGAACATTCATTTAACCATTCTAAACATTTGTTTGACCATTTTGAGCCTCTATTTAACCTTTCTAAACTTTAATTTCACATTCACATTGTCCATTTCACAATTTGGGGAACCCGTTCTACCATCTTATCGTGTGACCTAAACATTTTCACTTTCCAAAAGACCACTTCAACAATAGCCATATCATATAAAAAACCATCAAGACATCTTTAGTTTGCATTCATCATCATTTTTCAATACAATATCCCTTAAAACCTTATTTTAGGAGTCATTACCTGAATTGAACAAGGCGTTAGGTTTGATCGTTATCATACATATCAATCATTGTCTTCAACCTAATCAATTTTCTTCTATCTTGAGGTGGATTTGTGCTAAAAGTCAGCATTAGTTGCCCAAATCAATCCCCTTCCATCTCAAGGTGGATTCGATGCCTTGATCATTGGTTCAGTCTTTTAATCTGATCAACCAATGTATTAAGTCACCTAGGGCAATTTATGAATTGGGTTTATGATCCTTTCCATCAACTAATCCTAATTCATTATCCAATCCAAAACAAACTTATCCTATCATATCCTCTAATTCAATCCCAATCTAATCTCCAATCCAGTTCTAATCTGAGCATTAATCCCATCATCCTAATCCAAGCTTTTATTCAATCCTAATCTAAGCTTTCACCCAATCCCCATATGAGCTTCCAATCCATCCTAGTTCTCTATCCATCATCTATTCTTTCTTGCTAATTTGTATCTATCATGAATCATTATCCCCCTCTCCCACGACCAATAATAGTTTCAAGGGAAATTCTAACTACGTTAATGATGATATCGAAAATCTTTTTGATCATGAAGATTGTTATATAGATCCCCTTGATTTTATCATTTCTAACAAGCTCTCTCCAATCGCCTCCCAAAACCCAACTACTCTAAACTATCCAACCATGCCTTCATTCGCATCTACTAACAGTCCTTATGCTACCCTTGACAAGGGATATCCAACATCCTCACCATCGACATATTCATCATGTCCTCCCTCTCCACCTCTATCCTATCCAACATCAACAACCCCCTATAGCAATCCACCATCTCCATACTCCTATCCTTATCATCATCAACCTTCACAATATCCAACACCCGCATATTGCTATCCTAACCCTCCATCTATGTCCTCCTACGTAAATCAACCCACATCCTTTTATGCTAGTCCACCATCCCAATCTTCCCATCCTAATCCAACCATAACATCCCCCTATCCTAATCCCACATCCACATCTTCACATGTCAATCTAACATCCACATCCTCCTGTCATAATCCATCATCCCAATCATCCCATCCTAATCCAACATCCACATTTTCCTACATTCCTCAATCATCCACATCTTCCTACTATTATCCACCATCCCAATATAATCTAGCATATGCACCCTCCCAATCTAATCCAACATCTGCATCCTCCTACATCTCCCCCTTTCACCTCATCATATCTTAATCCTTCATCTAAACATAACCCACCTATTCCTCCAACCACTCCTAGTCCTCCATCTAGTCCCATCCACTCATCTAATCATAATCCTCCATTTCCTCCTAGTTCTACATCTAATCCTCCAATCCCTAACCCTAATCCTCCATCTCCTAGTCCTCCATCCATTCCAATCCCCTCATCTAACCCTAATCCACCAATTCCTAATCCTAATCCTCCATCTCCTCCTAGTCCTCCATCCATTTCCGCCCCTTCATCTAACCCTAATCCACCACTTCCTAATCCTAATCCTTCATCTCCTCCTAGTCCTCCATCCAATCCCATCCCCACATCTAATCCTCCACCAATCCCTAATCATAATCCTCCAACCATCCTTAAACCTCCATCCATTCCCATCACCCCATATAATCCTACATCCCTTCCAACTATCGTTCAAGGACTCATGACAAAGAAGACATTCCCCACTCCAACTTTTGAAGTTGTGGAACCATTCCATAATAATCCATCATCCATAGTCACTAGTGATGGGACCCCTCTCCATCCCACACCTATATTTTAGGCTACCACCCCTAGTACCACTCAAACCATTGAAACCAACACATCCTTTGAATCCACTGAGCCCCCATCTCCTACTCTAAGATTTGTCGAGCCCATCAAATATAACCAAATCTGATCCACTCCTCCTACACCTAGATCCTCGCAATCCATCATAGATCCACAAGACCAATCCCCTCTTCCCACTCCTAGTGATGACACACAATTCCCATACATTCCTTCCACTCCTAGTATCACCGCTATCCCTTCCCTTGAAATTAATGAATCCTCCATCCTCCCATCTCCAACAATCCTCCATTATCGTGCCTCCCACACATGTTAAGCCATGCCAAGGGCTTGATCCAAAGCACAAAAGCATAGATCCCTCCATGTCATCCACTCCATCCCAAGATCATAGTCCCCCATCCATCCCATCTCATGGTTATTTTCCTCACCCAAATCCTGTTCCTACCATTCTATCTACTCCATCTCAAGATCACACTAGCTCTCCCACTCCATCCCATGATCCCCTCTACACTTAAGATCCAATCACTCCCTCTCATGATCCCTTATCATCCACTACCATAAATCCAGATCCTATCATACCATCTAATTCCTCTCTTCCCCATGCAAATTTTTAATTCACTTTTATTCCTCCAAGGAATCTTCTTTTCCCCATGCAAAATTTTAGAACCTTTGACTTGTCACATCACATTTGCCAAAGTCTTCTAGAATCTTTGACTTGTCACATTACTCAGATGTGGAAAGTTCCCACCTTTTTGGGAACCTTGTCTTATCCACTAGATTTTTCCAATCATGTGAATTTTTAATTCACTTTTATTCACCCAAGATTTTCCTCTTCCCTATGCGATCATTGAGTGGTCACATCATCCCTTTTCCAAGGTACTTGTCCTTCCTCAACATCATGTACCTTCCTTCCACCTCACTTCCACATTATCACATCCTAGGCCATCTCACATTCCACATGCCAATATGTGAGGGTTTGTGAGTCCTCAACTTACCATAGCCCTCCATGTTGGCCTTGTTGGATTAATCTCAATTGTTAAATTCTTTAGAGAATTCAAATTTCACTATAAATACCCCCTCCTTCCTCTCATTTTAGAGAATGATGCTTATGTTACCAAACTCTTGCCAATTTTTCATTTGATAATTTCTTGCCTTCACCATAGAATTTGAATCCACACCCTCATTCATCATGCATACTATCTTGCATATTTGACTTCATTTTCCATCCAAGGAGCATACAAAGCACACAATATCAAGGGCCAACCAAGGAATTTGCAGCACAAAGGTATAATAAATTATTGTCTTATTGCATTATTAGTTAGTTTTGCATCATTACAATAGGGAAAACATTTAAGGGATCACACCTAGTTTTCGAAGAACATTGTTCTTCACATCGAGTTCACAAAATTGTAAGATAAGGGGATTCGCTACTCACGAGTTCTCTTCAATCAGAGATCTTTGCAGGGTGAACTGCCCTAAACTACCTCAAAGGACAATGTGGAGGTTCTAGAATTAGAAAGAGCAGGTCACAAAGATTCTGAGGATAAACTATCAAGCTCTCGGCCAAAGGATGATAGTGCGTCGTGCTAGCATCCCAAAGACACATTGGTGTCTCGTATGGACCAAAAAGTGAGTTTATCTTAGGGAATGGAAAAGTGACTACTTCTAGGCTGATTACTGAGAACTTCGAGAGTGTGATAAAGAAATAGAATGTGATAAAGGAAATAAACTGAAATAGAAAAGATAAAGACAAGAAGAAGAAGGGAAAGGAAATGCTTACAACCGTGCGAATGATGAAGCCTCCAGCTCGTGTATGTCTTCAATAACAACACACGAGAGAGAGAGAGAGAGAGAGAGAGAGAGAGAGAGAGAGAGAGAGAGAGAGAGAGAGAGAATGTTGGGTCTGTATAGGGGTTTGCCTTAGTCAAACCCCCATTTTGGTGTTCCCACCTCCATGAACAACTAAGATAGATAGAGAGAAAAGTATGAAATGAAGTAAAGTACACAAAGACACTACAAAAAAATGTTAGGATACTCAACGAAGCATTAGAGGAGAGGAGTGAAAGCTTACCACATCTTCCCAAAGCACTCAAGGCTAGTGGGGGAGAGAATGAGAGGAACTCAAGCCTCTGTTGTCGTGGTGTTTCCTTCCACACTTTCTCTATTGATGTGATGGAGTGTTGAGTGATAAAGCTGCTCGGAGCTTGTGAAGAGATGGTAGGTGATGTAGAAAGGATGTGAAAAGATCAACCAGTCCTAAAATAAATGAAGGTGAGTGAATATGAAGTAGAGAGGAAAGAAATGGCCATATTCAGGTTGGTCGACCAGAGAGGGCGTTACAAGTCGAATCTCAATGGGAATGGTAACACCTCTACAGGCTCTGAATGTGAGAATCTGTTAGGGACATTAGTGCATCGTATAGACATCTGCGGGATGCGTGGGAGTCCTAGACATAAACACCTCTATCGATGCTCAAAATAGGTGCCAAATGGAATGAAGGCAACGAGCTTATGTGGAATTTTTCCTTTAAATTTGGTTTTCTAAAGTGAGGAAGGGAAAAAGGGGAATTTGCATTAGGGGTGAAAATTACAATGAATTAAGTTTTAAGAATCTAAGATAAATAAAAATGAAAAATAAAAGCAATAGGAGTTAGGGCTTAATTGAAAATTGGATTGATGTAAATATTGACTATTATGACATTGTGATATAGAACTAAAAAAATGAAATATGAAACCATCTTAATGATTAGAAGCATGTAATGAATAGATATTTAAATTTAGGGGGTCTAGGACTAGATAATGCATGTGATCTAGTCCTTGAGAATTTTTCTTTATTACAATTTAGTCTAATGCAAAATTTTGGATGCGAGGCTAGAAAAACCTAGTGGCCACTAAGTGCACCTACTTTTGATAAAAGGTGGTGCTAAGAAAGAAATTTTGAATTCTAATATAGTTTTTGACTCCCTTGATGATAATTAGGTTATTGAGTTGATTCAACAAGATCAAAATAGAGAAGTAGATAATAGTGATTACTGATTAATTATATTTGATGTAAATTGAAATTAGTGTCTATTAATATTGAGATATATAATTGATTATATGAATAAAACCACTTCAATTGAAATTCCCTCATAAAAGTGCCTTTAAATACATAACCTTAGAAATATAATTTAAAATTTTTGTTCTGTGTACAAATGGATAATGATCATATCCTAGGATTTTCATGTTTGGGATTGTAAATTTTAATATTTTAATGTGAAGACTAGGTCACACCTACAATCTAGTTTAGAGGATACGATCATAGGTACAATCTAGTATAATCCAAAAAATGTCATGAGAATTGAGTCAGGCATATTCTAAATTGAAGGATATAACATAACATAGTTTGAGGTCAATGAGTGCACCAAAAGAGCTTAATTATGTGCTAAGACAATGTATTAAGGGAGTTTGTGTACACAATGGCATAGATACATATTGTTGCAAGAATGAAGATTTTTTCATTGATTTTAATTGGTTATCAACTAGTTTTTATTTTCATTTATGTCATGGATGTAGGTTATTAGTTGTATATATCGAGAATATTGAGAAAATTGTAATGAAGAAAGGTTGCAGGTATTCAATGGTTGCTTTGGGTTTTACTCTAGGATTTGCTCCTATGATTGGGTGGTTCATATATGTTGATCATGGTTGTTGGAAGTTTCTATATCCAAATTTTGGGGTTCTAGACAATTGTACAGTGCAAGTTATGTTAACCAATTGTGAACTATTTTTTTAGTGTCTTTGGCTGAGGTTCGAGAGAATGTAGCTGCTCTAGATTTCTTCTTATTCAAGTTTTATGACTTGCAGTTCTAGAGATAAACTGATAAGGTTACATGTTTTGGAGTGTGTGGTTGACTAGATCAATGTGAAATCTAATATTGAGTTTCTAGAAGCACTGAGGTGAAGGTGTACTCTATCATTCAAGCATGTCTGCAAGTGTGTGAGTGAATTATGGTGGAAATCTTTGTTGCATTGAGATTGTCTTCTCTCTATAACAAATCTTTTCTATCTTCTTTATATCTATGTGGCAGTAATCCCTCTGAGTGGTTAACCCTTGTTGGGCAGTGAGTCTTGATCTAGACAATGAGTCTTGTTTTGGTAGTGAGCCTTTGTATTCGGTTTTCATATTCTCTATATTGTGAGCTAATCCTCATCGTGGTTTTTCCCTTATTAGGTTTTCCACATAAATATGGTGTTGTTGTGTGTATGGTTTTTGCTTCTTTCAGTTTCTACATTTTCACTTAATGATTAATCATATTATTAGAGTAAAGGATCTATGAATGGTAATTGATTAATCTTTGGTGAATACTGTAAAATTAAAATTGGCTACAACTGATTCACCCCCTCCTCTCAATTTTCTTTTTAAACACATATGTGTGTAGTTATAGGGATGGAGGAAGAATTTAATCACAGATAGTATAAATTGGAGAATAAGTAAGCTCATGGAGGGTTATTTAGAAACCAATTACAAACTATGAGAAGTATGGCTAGGATATAATGATTGGGAAATGGATGGAAAATCATGGCTTACCATATGAGCATCTTTTGTATTATCAATAAATTTCCCTAAAAATATATGCATGTCCATGCCATGTGTAAGAGTCAAGGAATATGTAATGGAATAATCATCGATGACTTAGAAACCATCCTCAAATGAGTCAAGTAATGATTGAAAGACATCATCATAAGATTATTATTCTTCTTGTATTTCTAATCATGTGTTTAATCATGTTGTTCAATGGGATATGAAAATAGGACACGATAATCATGTATGCCATATTTCTAAAAAATGCATCATAGGGAGATATAATTGTCCATAGTCAAGCATTCAAAGGCATTGTTTCAAGACTAGTTTCATGATCAAGATCTACATTCATTGAGGCCACTTCATGCTAGTTTGCAGATTTGTTATTCAAGGTTTCAAATAAGGTTTCATTGTTTCATTATAAGTTTTAATTACCAAAAAGGATTTTGACCAAAGCTAACCCCATTCACCTAACAAATAACATTTTTTGTCTCTTTGATGTGTGACTGCAAATTTTAGGTTGAAGATCCTTTCAAGAGAAAAAATGAAGAAAGTTGCAAAGTTATCAGAGTTAAAAGAATTTTTTTTCAAATCATGAAAACTCCTCTACAAATTTTATTTTTGTTTGTTTGAGAGTGAACACCTAGAATGTCGGAGTGCAAACCTAGCAGAAGAGAACCCAAAAAGCATTTTCCTGAAACCCTAGCAAGGACCCATTCGCCATAGGGCGAATGAGTCCTCACTGAGATTCAAAAGATGACTTTTGGTGAAAGGTACATATTTCTTTTACATTTCTATATATTCCTTTTGATTACTATCTTTGTTAGATTTAATTACTATTCTTCAAAAATTAGGAAAATAGGTCATTTTGGTGAACCCCCCTTTCATAACATTCCCCCCTAACCCTATTTTTCAATGTTTCATTGTGGTGAACCCGACGTGAATTGAACACACAATATTATGTTTTTGGGAGTCATCTTTCATCCTAGATTTATATCTTGCATTCATTTGCATCTCTTTGCATTGAATTTGGTCTCATTTAGGGTGTCTAGTTTGCATTCAAATTTGCATTTCATTTAAGGGTTTGAGGATTTCATATTTTGCATTATTTAAATCTAAAAAATATAAAAAAATCAATCATTTTGCAATCCATTTCATATCATTGCATCATTTTAACTTGCATTTGAAAATTGAAACAAAAATTGCAAATTAGGTGTTCTAGATTGTCATTTTTTCACATTTTATACTTGCATTCAACATCGAATTTATAGAAAATTAAAACTGTAAATTGCTATCTCCAATTAGAATATGGAAACCACTAAAAATCACTCAAATTTTTTTTCAAAACCCTCACCTAGGACCCGTTTACCCTAGAGCAAATGAGTCCTTGATCAGGGTCACATCTGATTTTCGACACATTAAACCATTCATTTTTGTATTTTTGTTTGTTGTTTTCAAATGTCTATTTCTATTTGTAGAATTTATGTTTCATCAATTTGATCATATCTAGCTTAATTTGATACAATTAGTGCATTGTGTGATTTCAAATTTTCATTTACAAGACTTCATTTTTATATTTTTGCATAGTGTAATAAAAAAATACCTTGTTTAATTCTAAATAAATGAAAATGGATAAGTGTTTTAGCAATGTGTGGAAGTCCTTGTTCTCCTTATTTATAGTTTCAAGTTGTGTTTTTCATAATGATCCTAATGTAATTAACTCTAACCATGCTCAATCAACTCATAATCAGTGTCCTCATGAAGTTGACATCATTGGAGAAGATGATGCTAGCATGCATGAGTTCATAAATGATTTCCTTAACAATCTTGAGAATAATACATCCTTTTATCCTTCCATGAAATAACCAACACAACTTGAGATGTTTGGTCATTTACATCCTAAATTTGAGTCATAAACTAAGCCTAAACTTCCAACAATGAGTGAAACATGGGTCAATGAGTTTGACTCGTAAAACTACATAGTTGAATCTTGATAGTAATATCACAATTTGAAACGTTGTAGAAAAATACCTCCTACTTATTCATCAAATCAATTAAACACATCATAGGTCAATAGGCATCAATCTTAATTGACATCAAGAACATGATTGAGTTCGTCATTCAATATTATTTATTTCTATTTCAATCTTATAGTATCAACATAGGGGCCCTAACTATTTCCATAACTTGGGTTTTGCACACACACACACACACATATATATATTATATACTTATGACAACTCTTGTATGGACAATTAGATCTCCTCATAATTCAATTTTGAGAAATATGGCGTACAGGGATAGTGCAAGATCATGGGGGTCCAAACTAGGGCCTTCAGTGGCAATGAAAATTTGGAAAAATAGAGTTAGGCAACTTGACATAAATATTTGAATAGGTTATTAACATAATTTGAAAAATATGTGAGAACAATATTTGTAGAAATTTGAATGTAGTTTCTAAGATACTAGTCTTCTTTTGAAAAAAAGTAAATCTATTTAGTGAAATTTTCAAATTTCAATATAGTAGTACTAAATTTTCAGGAAAAAAAAAGCAGATGTATGTCTAACCAACCTAAGTGAAAGAAAAAATAATATATTTTTTTGAAACTTTCAATATAACTAGAGGAAACATGCCCATATGTGCCACATTCTTTTAATAATTTTTTTGCAAGTATATAATTAGTTATGAATTTTTTATTAAAATATTTTTAAAACTATTAAAACTTGTTTGTCTGACCACCATAACTTGGTAAAAAATTACTTAGAGTGTTCTTTTACTGACTTCAAATCCTTGTGTGAGCAGTGTATTTATGAAATGGGGGCTAAGATTATGGACACCAATGCATACATCAAAAAGATATTGCATGTAAGCCACATTTCAGTTAAGAACAGTGTTGAATCCTTGGAGGTATTGTTTCACAAGATAAGTGAGTTAAGAGAAGATCAGTTGTAATTTTCTCATGAGCTGATGGAGAAGGACTAGGTTTCAAAGGGAAAAGGGAAAAAGGTTGGAAATGATGAAGCTAAAGGCCCTACTACTAGAGGAAAGGGTAACCTGAGGAAATCCTTTGAGGAGGAGAAATAATTGATGGACATGGTTGAACTGCATCAAAACTAGGAACTTGAGGTGGCTAACACCTTAAAAAATATGAATAGTGTCCCTTTGTGTCTTTTTCTCTGTTGTTTTCCTTTTCTTCTAGGTCTCTATTTTTTAACTTTTGTTTTGCTACTATTTTGATGTTGGCTACTGTTGATGGTTCAATGTTGTTATCTTTAAGTAGTGTTTTGTCTCTTCAGTTTTAAAGGGTTTTGGGTCCTTTCAAAACCTATTTTTCCCATATAATCAAAACTTGGTCAAAATTTATGAAAATCAACTTTTCTTTTTTTATCCCATAGTATGGGAAGCATAGAATGTGTTGCATCTTTCGGATTCAAAAAATGTGAAATTATTGAAGAATTATAGATTTTTTTCAATCAACCTATCAATCAGGACTTTAGTCAGGATGCATGTAGAAAATCAATAATAATTATCTAATTATTTCCAAATAAGTCATATCTTATATTGGCAGAAAGTTAATTTTTTTATCAATAAACCCTTTCGTTTCATCAAATTCGGGTAAAAAAATGTCATTAGCCACTTTTGGACCCCCATGATCATGAACTCACCCCACATAATTATTGTGTTCTATTTTCATATATCATTGAACAAAAAGATTAAACATATGCTTAGAAATACAAGAAGAGTGATAATCTTATTATTATATCTTTCAATCATTACTGACTCATTTGAGGATGGTGTCTAAGCCATTGATTTTTAATCCATTACATCTTCCTTGACTCTTACACATGGCAGGAACAAACATTTAGTTATAGGGAAATTAATTGATAATACACAAAATCCTCATATGGTGAGCCATAATTTTCCATCCCTTTCCCAATCATTATATCCTAGCCATACTTCTAATAGTTTGTCATTGGTTTCTAAATCACCCTCCATGAGTGTACTTATTCTCCAATTTATATTTTCTATGATTAAATTATTCTTCTATCCCTATAGCTACACACATATTTATATATGTCATTGTGTATATGAATGTCATTAATACATTGTCTTAGCACATAGTTAAGCTCTTTTGGTGCACTCATTGACCTTAAACCTAAATCCAAAACTATGTTATGTTATATCCTCTAATTTAGAACATGCCTAACTCAATTCTCACAACATTTTTTGAACTATACTAAATTGTACCTATGATATTATCCTCTAAACTAGATTGTAGGTGTGACCTAGCCTTCACATTAAAAAAAAAAAAATCTCAATCCCAAACATGTCAATCTTAGGATATGATCATTATCCATTTGTACACAAAACAAAATTTTTAAATTGCATTTCTAAGGTTATGTATTTAAGGGCACTTTTAAGAGGGAGTTTTAAATTAAGTGGCTACATTCATATATTCAATTATATATCTCAAGATTAATAGACACTAGTTTTAATTTACATCAAATATAATTAATCAACATTCACTATTATCTATTTCCCTATTTTGATCTTGTTGAATAAACTCAATAACCTAATTATGATCAAGGAAGTCAACAACTATATTAGAATTCAAAATATTTTTCTTAGCACCACTTTTTTATCAAAAGTAGGTACACTTAGTGGCTACTAGGTTTTTCTAGACTCACATCCAAAATTTTGCATTGGACTAAATTGTAATAAAGAAAATTTCTCAAGGACTAGATCACATGCATGATCTAGTCCTAGACCCCTAATTTTCAATATCTATTCATCGCATTCTTCTAATCATCTTTCAAATTTCATTTTTTAGTTCTCTATCACAATGTCATAATAGTCAATATTTACATCAATCTAATTTTCAATTAAGCCCTAACTCCTATTGCTTTTAGTTGACATATTTATCTATCTTAAAGTCTTAAAAATTAATTCATATTTTTTATTTATTTAATTGCATTAATTATTTATGAATCCTATACAAATTTATAAGTTAATTGTAGGGTTCCTTGTTAGCCCTTTGGTTGGTAGAATTAGAACATATTTTTTAATGCATAAAACTTTCAATAGATGACTAGTGACATTGAAAAAAGTTCTCTATAATACTAATTATAGGAACAATAAATTTCCTACCTTAAAATTGATGTTAGCCAAGGTTTGAGAAGGATAATAAAATTAAGTTTAACAACAATAAAATTTACTCTAATTGACCACATTCTCTAAACACACAAGATCGATGAGTATCCCTTGTACACAGGTTTGTCATTGATACGTTCAACGATATAAAGAGGAGCATTGAGTGCTTGTATAAATGCATTGATGTGTGTGAAAGAAATGTCAATAGTAAAGTGATTTGGCCATTATAAGGTTGAACATCTATTAGAGAAATCATTTTATCTATGTCATCTTCCTCATCATTCTTGTACTCATTCTTATCATCACAATCTTGCACAAAGTTGAATGAATGATTTGGGATTGGGTTTTTGAAAATTTGCAAGTTTTGATTTGGTGGAGCAAAAAACTTGTTTCCTTAGTCATTAACATCAACCAAATAGATGTGATTATAATATATGAGGTCTTAAACTTGATGTGTAAGGCGTATACATCATTTTGTATCATTTCCATGTGTATGATGATATTAACAAAAGGTTTCTGGGTTGAAATTTGGAGATACAAGTTTGGTTGTGTCCATACGTCTAATAAGAGGTAATTGGATTAAGTTCTTGGTCAAAATTTTTAATATGATTGAATGAAGGGAATCAAAAATTAGGTAAATTGTCTATCTCTCACTCTAAAATGATAGGGGGTTGAATTTATGGCTGCAACTTGTGGCTCAATGAGGTTAGTTGTTTGAGGTGTGCTTATCTTGATAAAGTTCTTGTTTTTCTTCTTGAATGGTTGATAGTTGTTTTGAGGTATGGATTCAGACTGGTCAATAGGATATGATGAAGATGTCTCTTCATACTAACTAGCCAAATTTTGATAGTCACAAAGATCCATACAAAAATGTGTGAAGGATGGATATTTCATTAACAAGATCTTATCCCTAATGCTGGGTTGCAAATTTCTAATGAACACTCTTTGAACATCGAAATTAGGAAGAGTATAGTTGATTTGTGGGTAAATTAATTGATATCGCCCTATGAAGTTTGTTACTTTTTCATGCTTTCCTTGTTTGTATCCCACTAAGTCAGTTAATGTAATTCTAGGACCAATGTTCTCTTGAAAGTGTTGGAGGAATGTATCAACAAGTTCTTTGAATGAATGTATCAAGTTATTCAAGAATGAGAAAAACCATTTGAAGGATATGTCTTTCAATGACCTAGGGAAGAGTTTAGCTAGGTGCTTATCTTCAAAGATGAAGTCACTACACAATGTCATATAAGCCGATATATGACTATTAGGATCTCCTTTACCATTGTACTTGTCAAATATAGGAATCTTTGTGTTTTGTGGCATGGGTGTTTTCAAGATTTCAAGTGACAATGGGATCCTTTTGACATATTTTGATGGTTTTCCATTTTGATCTTGGTTCAATGTGAAGATTTTTTGTTGAAGTGATGTTACATTTTTCAAAATTTGATTGATGACCGAGTCATTGCTTGACATGTTTTGAGAATGTGGCGAGTATGGTGGGATTGTGTAAGTTTTTGATGGAATACTATGTTCCAAGTTTATAAGAGGATGAATATTGAGGTGTCACATGTGAGGTCATGAAACTATAAGGATTTCCAGTGGAAATCCCTAATCTTGGAGTTATGCCATTAGTTTTTTGTATCGTTGAAGCTAAAGTTGGCAATGTCTATGTAGGAATAGAAGCAATAGTAGTAGGGAGGGAAATTTTGTTTCTTTCTGGCTTTGAGTGTATCTCAAAGCTTGAGCACAACTAGCAATCATAGGAATGTTGGCATTAAATATATGAGCTAGGCTACAAAAAACCTCTAATGCTTGGGTATCACCAATCAACTTCCTAAGGTTATCCACTATGGGCACCATTAGGCCAACCAAAGATTCATTGCTCAAATAGTCTTGTAATCCTTTGAGTATTTGTCTAATTATTTCAGTTTATCTTTGGGAACATGGGAAACAACAGTCTCAACATCCATAAAGGTACTTGTTTGTGAAGTTGTCATGTGGGTATGGTAGGATTAGGGATAGAGTCCAAAATAGGTATGGTATTGGCAATACCTTATGTGAAAGAGTAGGAAGACTCGGGATTCGCAACAGATTTAAAAATAACATGGGATCCCATATGTCTACAACTATGTCTCATTAAAGTATTGGCAATAGGACACTGGGTTGTGAAGCTCATGTGAGTTTGAAAACACTAATTGTGCCCACTATGAACACTAAATTTCCGAACAATCACAAGAAAATACTCAGGAGAAAAAATCAGAAAGCAATAGTAGACAGAAAACACAAAAACAAAGGTCTAACAAAAATTTGAGCCAAAATAAGTTGGACTAAGTTAGCCAGGGTAACTATGTCTTGCACATCTTGGTACAAATTGCAAATTTTGGTTATATTTTATACTATTTAAGGATCTTAGGTCTGTGCACAAACATGTCTACTAGTGAATTATTTTCTAGAATTTACCTAATTTATGATTGTTCAAGCAATACAAGATAGTTGTAAATGCAGTTTCCAGATCTAAGACACAAGAATTGATTGATGCTAAGATGCCAAAGTCTGAAAATGATGATGTTGATGCAATTCTGGATAAAATAATGCACTTTTTCACTTTTTGAGCTATATGAAAGATGCCTACATGTTCATGAAACAAACAATTTCATATTTGATTTCAAATTTAAATGACCTAATTCAGATTTGTAAATGCAATTAGAATGTAGATCTAACTTAAGATGACTAAAACGAACCCTATTGCAACCTATGATGCAATATTATATGCAATTTTTTGAATTTTTTTATATATTTTATGATGCAAAAATGAATGTCTAAATGAACAATGTAACACAATGCAATGATAAACCTAGATCTAGGATGAATTGCTTCAGGTTTCAAAATGTTTAAAGTGTTAATGCATCATGTTCACCAAAATGAAAATGAAGAAAAAGGGTGTTGCTCCCTAGGATTTGAACTCTAGGGTTAAACACTTTTTCTAGGATTTCATTAAAGAGTTGACGTAGCGGGGGTTTGATAAATTTGAACAAGGTATAAAACTGATTTACAACCTGAAGGGTGAGACAACTTCCCCTTGACTAAATATGGAATGAATTTGGGGATGAAAGACAATGCAATGACTAGGCTAATGATGCAAATTTTAATTTTGATGCATACACAACAAACATAGAAAGTCACAGACAAATTCAGACTATAGAAATGGACAAAGCAGGGCATTGTGCACCTGTGATATGAATCTAGGGCTGAAAATTGAGGACCAAGTGTCCTAGTTGAGTAATTCTGGATCTTATTTCACAATCCTTTGATGTCAAATCTTACCCTTTTTTTTTCCACTTGTCAGATTGTTGGATCACTATTGGAGATTTTTGTAACTAAGTTCTCATTTGTTATCAAGGTGTAGGGTTTGATTGCAATAATGGATAATTCATCTTCAATCTTCTCTCACTCTCTCCAAATTTGAAACTTGCACATTCAAAGAGAGAAAGAAGGTTGTGCCATTTAGGGGCTTTCCTTAGTCAAACCTTGTGTTAGTGTTTCCACTTCCATAATGGCAATGCCAATGATAGAAAGCTAAATGATGAAACAACAATGAAACAAAATATTGAGGAAATAATCCTCACACTTAAGGATCAATTGGATAAAATGCATGCTAAAATGGAGAAGGGTGGGGAGGGGATAAAATCTATTATGATGCTGGAATTTGTTGGCATCTCTACCCCTCATGATATGGCTAAGAAACGTAAAGGCTCTACTCTAGGAGAGATTACTGGTGCTAGTGGTAAGCTACTAGAGGAAGAGATGTTTGTGGAGAAAGTTGTTTGGGGGATGAATGTTTTAATTATTGAGGTAAAAGAGGGTGGGCCTGGGGCCAGAACGAGGAACAAGACAAAGGTACAGGTTGGGGCTCTTGTTGTTGAGGCACCTAAAGATGATGGCCAGAAGGCTAGTGTGTGTGACATGGAGGTGGCAGATATTCTGAAGAACATGTAGTGGGGCTATTATTGTGCCTCCTTTTTGGCTTCTATTCCGTTGATGACTTGCTATTTTTTGGCTATTGTGTGCTTTTTGTAGGTTTCTTTTGCATTAGTCATCTTTTTTTGTAAAGGGTTTTGGGTCCCTTCAAAACCCAATTTTTACCTCTAATAAAAAACAATGGATGCAACTCACCACTCAAAATGGCTTCCTTGAAGGACTAAAGTCATACAAGATCTCCTCAAGGCTTGACTATTGATGGCTTAATTTGTTTGAAGACCTATAAAGGTTAGATCTCAAAAAAGATTGATCAATAACATGGAAAAAATCACATACACTTTGATATTGAATTGCTGCAATAAATCTTCAAATTAATTCTCTTGACTTGCTTGATAATCCTCTAGAAAATTCTTGATTATGAATTGCTCAATAATCACTTGTTAGTTTTCAAAATAGTGAAATGACTAGGTATTTATACATAATTATTATAATTTCCTAATAATTAAATCTCGACAGCTGACTTTGGACATTTGAAATTGATCCGGTGGACATTTTTCAGTGAAAATTGAAGTGTTCCATTTCTCTCCAAAATCAGCACCATCAGAAAGACATCGACGTCCTGGTTCCAACGCAACTAGAACAGAGCGAAAAGGAGTCCGTTTGCACGAGTTATAGCCAGTCAAACCTTTGGTCAAATTGGAATCAGAGGGCGTCCAGGAAGCGAAAAAAATGGTGTCGTCAAAATTTGTCGAAGTTGGCATCATCGCGAGCTTTCCAACGCAACTCGTTTCGTTGAAATCCGACATCGGAGGCTCAAGATACAGCTAGTCAAAGTTCGGTTGACTTGAAGGTACTGATGATGACGTCATCATGCTGACGTGTCAGTCCGTATAGTACGGAAGCCAAGTGGAAGAATTCGGATGAAACACGTGGCAGATGAGTCAGATTGTACGGACCAATGAGAGTGCGACACGTGGCATCCGTACGACACATCATCGGACAGGTGGCAGTCCAGTCAGCACACGTCATCGGCTTTGTCAACGTACGGGCTTGCCTTGTCATTAGAGTCGACTAATTGCAGGTCGACATGTGTCTCCATAGCAGCGGTCTGGTTGGTTGGACGGAATGCCAAAAATATCGTGGACGGGTTTGAACCCGCGATTTCGGCGAAAATAGCGGGCCGTTTCACCGTTGTGTCAAACATTGCCGTCACACATATGTATGGAGCAGGTTTGTTTTATTGTGGAGAGTTTGGCGGATTTGTTTTAAAACGTGGCCAGCGGGGTTTGAACCCCCGACCACACAGCTTAGCAAAAGTAAGGCCGACCGTTAGGCCACCGAAAATTGTATAATTTATGAACGGGTTTGTTTATTTTTGATGTATGATATGGCTCGAGGCCAAAACAAATAGCCTAATTTGGCTAAACTTCCCCTAACCACTAAAACAAAATGTGTCTAAAAGACAAATGAGCCAATGTACAAATTTTTATTAGGGGGTTATGTTGTTATGGTGGTTAAGCCTTTTTAGGCTAATTTCATGTATAAAAGGAGGAGGAATGTAGCTCTTAGGAGTTCAGTGAATGCAGGTGACATAGTGAAGTCCAGGTGGAGAACGAGAGAAGGCTCGGGAGATGATTGTAATTGTTCCTGTAGGTCGAAGTTATGCTATGCTATCGATGTGCTTGAAGGGGATGATGCTGTCTCAATTGTAACTGTTTTGGAGAATAATCGGATCGGTCACTCCGTTGGAGAGGGGCCCGGAGACGTAGTCACGTTTGTGGTAAACTCCGTTATCAATTGTGGTTTCGTCTCTCTATTTCTTCTCTCTTTCTGTTGTTATCACCTTGTCATTTTAATTATTTCCATAAGTTAATTTTGATATTATTAAGTTGGAATAATCATTGTAAAAGTTAAGCATTTAAATACTGCAATCTAGTCTAGATCCTATACAGATCAGAAATTCAAATAATAAAATGCCAACACTGACATATTTAATTTTGGAGGCAAAATAGGGGACTAATTCATCTCTAGTGCGACTACGTACCAGCCCTATTTTTTGGGATTTAAGGTGTTGGAGGAAAAAATTATATAAATGCTCAGAATTTCCACTTGCAATTTGTTAGTAATTGTTAAAATAGGCCACATAATACATAATTTAGGAAATTAGATATACAATTAGGTCCAATTACTCAAGGGGGAGCAAAACAGAGTGTGAAATTGTCATGGTTGACAATTTATAACGATGCTACAATTTAAACAAGAATTATCACCCAAGTACCACTTAAACCTCCTTTATATTTTTCATACTTATAATTCACCAATGCCTATTTGAGTTCATATGAAATTATGCACATAATTTAATTAACCATGAATTCTCATCTGCACAAGTGGCCAAAGTTATAATGAATGTGTCACTATATTCCTTCTCAAACTTAGAATTAGAATCAATTTTCTTCTATTTTTCTTTTCTTCTTTGCACTCTTTACATAAGTGACAAGTTTATTATGATTTTAGCAAAATTTCTTTGGACATTCTAGGAGATTTATATTTCTCCCTAGTCTTGCATCTAGATTTGTGACGTCGATTATTATTCTTCTTGTCTCTTTCTTTTGGTCTTCCTTGAACACTCAAAGCTTCTTTGGTACCTAGAGAGACCTTCATCTTCACATCTTCAAAATGCAAAGAACCACGAACATCCTCTACCTTTAGAGTGATAGAAGTGTGGGCTCAATGGCCATAGCCAGGTTATTCCATGAGTTTGGTAGTGAACACAACAAAGTTTGAGATCTTTCCTCCTCATTCATCTTTACACACACAAATTTAATTGAGTTGTCAGTAGGTTAAATTATTAATAATGGTTTGCAATCCATCCATGTTCTTCCATCCTCAAGAAATAAATATTCTTTCTCAAGAATATTTTGTTCACCAAAGATTTTGCTTGATAGATCTCTCCAAGTTTGTAAATATTTTATAGTGGGTTCTTCATAGAAATTTAAAAGAATAGAACATGAAAGTTACAATATGGATAAACCCTTTTTATTTTTGGTTCATTGCATCATATTGAGATGCTGAAGTATATCTTACATAGGCCTTTGAGCATTTGCATCAATAAAATCTCACAAACCATAATCAATCAATAAATATTTCATTTTTAAGTCTCAAATTTTGCGCTAAATTTTTTTTCTACCTTAATCCTCAATGTAATTTTCATATTTATTTCTGAAATAGAGAATAGAAATTTCTCCTTTTGTACAAGCTCTCACTCAAATAATGATTGGCATACAAAATCCCTCTAGCCAACAACTAGAACTAAAGGTAATCAAGCTTTGAAACCACTTGTAAGGAAGAAATGTATCTAGAAACAAATTCCTATGCTACCACATTCAAAAAACATAAAATATTATCCAAACTTACTAGAGAAAGTAGAGAAGCACAATTTTAATAGATTTAAACAATTATACCATGATAAGAAAAATCCTTTTGAGATAAAAACACCAATCTAAAACTCGCACAATATATTAAAAAATATGAAAGAAGATTACAACACACTTACAATGCAAGTCTTTGCAAGAGTATTTCATCAACAATAAACTTGGAAGAATTTTGACTTGACATTCTAACAACTCTTGTATATGTACAAATTTTTATTTGAAATAGCTTCCTAAAGTACCAATTTATACACCAATGGACAATATGGGAAACCAAAAATGGTTTCTAAGATCATGTTACAAAAAGCCCAAAAGATGGCACCCAAATTGGGAAAAATTTCCAAATCCACCCATGAAGATTTCATGTCACCTACTAAAAATGGCAAATCAATAAATCATTTGTAGTTTTTGGATTGACCCACTCAACATGAGCTCCCAAATTTTTGTAATATCCTATCTCAAAATTTACAACATATAGCAAATAATAAAACCTATTATAGCTAGTCATTCAATTCTAAATTAACTCTCCCTATTATGAGCTCTTATACATCATAAGATACCATCATAACTTGTCATGAAATCCCACAAAAGAGGGGTGCTCCAAATATTCTAAATACATCCACCTTATGATAACTTACTTATAAAACGAAGTACTAATAGTTGGAATCAAATTCCCTACTCAAATTCCAACACCCCATTTGAGACTTGGATCACATATATATTAATTAAAATTATGTAGTATAAATTATAAGAAATTTCTAAACAATAAAATAATTAAATTGGGTACTTACAAGGGTTGAGATGCCTTAATTCCCAACAATCATCCCATGTTTTGGACTCTCTTACTCTCTCTTTGCCACATATTTGTCCTATATTAACACATCAATCTAGGTCTCACACTTCAATGGTCACTATTCTCAAATCTTGCATGGTATCATTTAAGACACATGAGCAACTTCCAAAAACATAAATCCTAATGTGGAAAGACATGCAAATGCTCAAGAGACATAAATGTGAATAAGAAAAATAACATAAAGGAAATGTGATGTAGGAGCATCCAAGGTGTAAGAGCGTTATTGCATCACCCAATTTTTTTTCTTTTGATTTATGCCTAGTTTGGTGAATATTATTGAGGCTTATTTCCTTTTGAAGTCCTAGAGAACAATTTAGAATTTAGAATTTTCAAGGATGACTAAAAATAGTAGGGTTTCTATTTTTAGAAAGTTTGTATTTGAGCATGTCTGAACATGAAAATTTAGTCAAAAATTCAAAATTGTAAAATAGCCTATGGTGAAAATGTTAATGAAAGATCAATAGTGAGATATCAAAGTTTCAAGGTTCAAAAATCCTATAAAAAATATTCAACTTGAATTTTGGAGCTTTAAATGATTGAATGGGTGGTTTAAAAGATTGATACTTGATCTAAAACAAATATGTCATAGAACACTCGAAGCTCTTCAATTTTAAAAAATGGGCTCAATCAGTTGCCTAAGTCAAAAGTTATGGCTCCCAAAAGTTGAGCTATTTTTGGGCGAGAGTTACAAATTTTAAAATTTTGCTTCAAGGCACCAAAGGACTATTTATAACCATTTTTTGAGCACTTTTTAGTAGTGTGATGATGGGAAGGTGGCATGTCATGAGGAAGGAGGGAAAGCAAGATTGGAAGGCGGGTTTGAAGAAACAAAAGGTAGAAGACACTAGAAACTAGTAGAAAAGATGTTGTAATGGGTTGCAACCTATGAGGATTTCATCCTCTATTTTTTTTTCTCATTTCAATATTCTAATATTTGTTCAGTTCAATAAAAGAATGTTCATATTTTCCTATGAGAAATCTTTGTTTTGTGTGTTGCGTCACTTGCCCCTTCATCAAAGTGTATGTCCTCTATCTAGTAATTTAATTTGTGGATCCAAAGGTCCATCCTAGATTTCCTATGGGTTAGGGAAAGTGATAGGGAAATAGTTTCAATTTTTAATGCTTGATTTTTTTGCATTTTCTATATTTTAATAAATTTTAATTTTGAAGGTCTTAGAAGCATTTCTAAGATGTAGCTTGTCCAAAAAAAAAAAAAAATTATTTTTTAGTTTAGGTTTTTGGAGATCTTTCCAACATACCAAACAAGTTTGATTTTTTCTCACTAAGCTAGGAGTTAAGATCTCACCAAGTTAGGGTACTTTTATCCTTCATTTGACGAATCTCTGATAGCTTGCCGAGTTGGATTTTATGTACAATCAAAGGTTAGTGATAGTTGAGAGAGGATCAAATAACCAATGCAATATGATACATACAATATGGTGATCACAACATAAAGTTTGCTAACTTTATTACCCATTTGATGAAATAAATCTAAATGATGAATTAGAAAAATATTTAAACTAAATTAAATCATATTAATTATTTTTGAATTAATTGATTTAAATTTTAAAAAAGTATAATAGGATAAGCTAATTATTTCAAGAGGTAGTAATGTATGGGTTTGTTTTAAATATTATGTTATAGTTATTACTAGGAAACAAAGTTACCAATGGTTGTGAAACTACTATTGTAAGGGAAAAGATTCAAAAGGGATTTTTGATGAAAAAATGGTTATTTTCTCTCTCACACATTTTTGGGGGAAGGAAGAAGCCATGCTTGTTGCAGCCATGTATAGAGAAAGTAAGAGATTCTGTGTCTTGAGTTTATTAAGAATATGAAGAACATTGTTGAACTTTTTGTCACTCTTATTCATTACGATTTTGAGTTATTCTTATGTTTAATTAATAATCCATTCTTTATCGTTCCTTTTATGATTGTGGCTACAATGTATTAATTTTCTAATAATGCATGAAAAAATTAAATCTGTTATCTTTTCATTTCTGCAAAACCTTTTCTTTCTATTCTTTATCTCTTTTATTTTATAATTTTTGGTTAAAAGTATCAAAAACTCTAAAACTCTATCATAAGAGGGAGCTGCTCCTCTTTAATGTAGAGGTGAATTGTCCATTCAATTGTAGTGAATGTTTGGTGTTGCCTATTGAATGAGTAAAACTATTTTTAACAAAATATTGCAATGACAAATCTATTCACTAACAGATTTAACAGTTCCACTGAGAATTGAAGTGCCTTTGTAAACTTGATTTTTTAGTAATTTGAAGTTATCTATCCTAACATGGAGGTCAGTGGCTCTATTAAAGAACCCTAGAAGATGCTTTTGAAGCATGCTGAAATCTAATAGATTGGATTTCTACAAGCAGTGAGGATGAGGCAGATACCTTCTTCTTTATATCTCTCTTCAAGGAAAATCCAATTATTGAGGTTTTGGATGATTTAATGAAGAAAGTGCAGTTCTTGAAAAAGTTATATAGCAATCATTGAGTGTGATTTAAAACGTTAATCAAAAAGCATACACAATTGAATCCAAAAACTTGCTCAACAAAATTCTATAATGTTGTGCCAATCAAAAAAAAATAAAAATTCCACCCTAAGATTTGAACAAAGACCAACAAGTACATAATGAAAGAAGAAAGTGATGCAAGTGAACATAAACATGGAGGAAATTTGAGGCCAAATCAAACAAAAATCAGCAAGAAGAAAATCCTAGAAATCTTCAACATCTCAAAGTTCAAGCATGAGTTTGGTATTGGAAGCATTTAAAGAAGATTCAATTCAGGCGATCATGGTGGAAGGACGGCAAGAACAACCATTAAGCAAAGATTTTGGAGGTATGGCCAAAGATGACATTCTGTTTATATTTGTGTGAATCTATTTTCATTTTCCCACCTATACCTCATGTCTTACCTGTTGATGTAATCAAAATTGTGCTATTATTATTGTTTATGTCCTTGCAGAAGTTGTCATCATCTATCTTACCCAAAATTATTTCGTAAAGGATCATATTTCATTCAACCTGTAAATGGCCAGATTTAATCTGTTTCCTTTTCTCCTTCCCATTGTACATAATTCATTAGTTTTCTTGTGCCTTTGTTTTGTATTGTGTGTGTTTTCAATAAATTGCAGAAACATTTGGCAGTTTTCCCTTTCCAGTGATTAGTTCTTGTGCCCATAAGATGTTAGTAGTTATAACTTCTCTCCCGGGAGGATTTTAGTTTCATGACATTTCAAGTCCAACTTGTACAAAATATTCCTCTAGGATTGTAGACCACTTTTAGCACTGTGTTCAGTTTCATTGGCTGGTTGAACTAAAATTCTAGATTCAATCCTCACCTTATTTCAATCAGAAGGTTTGAAGTTGCAAAATATTTCACCTTATCACTACTCTGGCATGATAGCTGATGGTTTGTAGGTGATTACTAATGGAGATTCTCTTCGATATTTTAGCTTGTCACACTCACATAATTTAATGATCTGGACTGGAAGGAGGTTGTCTTGAACTACACAAACATAAAGATCCTTCATGATAATCATCACAGACATTACTGCAATAGAAGTTTTTTCTTTTGTAGGAATGGATTCCCCCAAACCTTCCTCTCTACCCATACTTGATTGCCCTAATCTAGATCTTATAATAATGGGTTTTTTCAGATGGGCCTACCATTTTATTTACATTATTTTGGAAGAGAACATATTATGCATTTACATTGGGCTCTTAGTAGTTGTGATCTTCCCACCTGTGGTTGTATATAGTATAGTTTTTCTACACATTCTACATTTATAACATCTAATTTTTAGAGCAAATGACTAGTGGCCAAGTGTGATTTTTGTCAGAATTAAATTGTAATCAGTTGAGCAATCGGTGGTGAAGATGGCTTGAAAGTGTTCGTGTCTACAACTAGATGGACATAGTTGTTCACTCTATGTAGATACATATTAGTACATGCATTATTCGATGTGATTTACATATTGTGCTTAAGAGAGTGAAAGGTTACTAGGTTGGTTGTGTGATAATTTAAAGATAGGCAGAGAGGATTGAGGAGTTGAATTGAAACTTCTTGTGGTATCGTACATGATTTCTGATGAGAAGACTGGCCAACTATAAAAGGAAAATTGAGTTGAGATGAGGGGTAAACTATGAAGTTAATGGGCATACAAATAGGATAAGAAATCCCCTTGAACAAATTATGGAGAAGGTAGCCTAGGAGTTGACAATGATGGAGAAAATAGGGTATAGATGCTCGTTCAACAAAGATAGATAAAGCTGATCCTTGAAGAGAGAGTTATGGATACCATAAAGGAGGATTTATCTGAGAGGAAATAGCTTCATGCATCGTTCCCAATTTCATTTCTTCCAACCTTCTTAATTGTACCTTAAAACAATGTTGATTGAGTTTCTGGGGAGAAAATCTTTGCCTGGATCTTGGCCACTGTTTTGGCTCAAAAACATATCTGCATCGAAAATTTTCTTTGGTCGTACATTGGTAGAATCAAACATGTCTATTTGCCTTTGTTAATGAGCATAACTAAGAAAGCTCTTTAAATATATAGTGGACATAAATTGCAAATGAGAGATAAATTTGATGACAGATTAGGCAAAAACAAGTCTTTTTCATGAGAACAGATCTCGCTATAGCTATTGAGGGATAGAGATTGTTTTCACTAAATAATGGAGAAATGAGATGACCTAATTCCATTGTGTTCCATTGTGGCAGTACTGAAAGACGCCGTTCTATTCAATTCAATTCTTTTGTATTACATCTTCTATATAATATATAGACTTGATATCATAACTACATGACGAATAATTAATCCTGTTCATTATCCTTCATTCTCTTTCATAATGAACATTGAAAAAGATGGTCATTATTCTATATTTTCTCTTTCATAATGAATATTTTGAAAAATAAAAATCCCAAAAGATATGTTGCAACATTCTAACCATCTCTCAGCAACCTCAATCCTGGGACGTGTCACACAATCCTGCCATAGACCTGCAACTTTTCTGATGTCTTACAAGACAATATCTCACTCTTTTCAAACCATCGAAAATTACTTGATTACTCTTTATCTTTGATAAACAAATATTGATATTTGTACAACCTTTTTAATATACCTGTAATCTTTTTCCAACCTGATCCAATACTCCATTCTTAATTCATCCATATGCATTCCTCTCTATGCCAACACATCTTTTTAGAATGATTTGGTAAGTCAAATATGTGACAAGGATATATGTCCCAACACCTATCCATTGTATGTCCTTTCCTGTTACAATGGAAACATTGCACACATTGCATTCTTCAAACAAATTTGTTAGAACATATAACATCGTTCCCTTTACCTGTGACATAACCCAAACCTCCATACTTTTCCTTCCTAATTGATTCAATTGGCTCTGTGATTCCTTATGCATGTTTACCTAATCCTTGACCTATATATCCCATTCTTTGCATGATTTTGAAACCAATATTCTTCTCATGGCAACTAACAAAATTTTCAAATTCAAACTTATATTCATCTTTACACTCTTCATCAAAAACAACTTGAGTGATATTAAATAAACCAACTCATTTATCAAAACACAAATCTTTTGTGCTACATGAAACGTCACAAACTAATGATTTTGATTTCAATTGATTGTTTTGTGCATACCAAATAATGGATTTAAAGATTACAAACAGAACATAGAAAATAATATTTCACATAAAAATATCACAACAAAAAATATATCAATCTGAAAACCATTCTATTCAATTCAATTCTTTTGTAGTACATGCTGTATATATAAACTTGATACGATAACTAAAATTTACAACTATATTACAACTGACTACATAACAAATAACTAATCCTGAAACAGCGCCCTTCTCAATGGGCGGGATACTGGTGGAATTGCTTCTTAATCATGAAGTTCGTGTCAAAATGGTTTTTCTGTGGAAGATGAAATTGCACTACTTTTGGCTAAAATGTTGCATTAGATGCATCTACTTGCAGAAGGAACCATTGGAGGTATTGCCTTTTTTTGGAAGGCGTCACAGGGTCTTTCAAAAGAAATTTCTTAATGGGAAAACTTTTCTTCAAGTCACTTTATACATCCTTAAGTTTTGAGTATCTCAATGGTTGGAAAATTAATTTGCAACTAGATTAAAGACAATTTCAGCTATAGCAATAGTACCATACGGAGTGGTTCAACTTGGCTTAAGATATACTATTATGGAGGATTTAGAGTTTGTAAGACATTTAAAGATTCTAATTAGAAGCATTCACAATGTATCAAGAGTGTTTACACATGACCATGTTCAAGAATTATTAAGTAGAAGAATGCATGGAAGACAGCCTCTGACAAAATTGAAATGTACATTACTGCTTCAGGGGATGAGAAGTGCATTCAAACAGGCATACAGAAGGCATGGTATCTCTGCAAAGCAGTCCTACCACCCAAACAAATGCTATCTGATGGAATTCAATGATTGCAGGATATATGCTTAACATGGATTTGTGGATTAGGGATTTTAAAACTTACAAACTTATGTGATTGGCAAGTGTGAATACAAGCTTTGGAGCAGGGTATGAAAATCCATAAAAGCATAAAAAATATTTGAATTTTGTCAGATGTTGTAGTTGCAATTGCCCTAGTAGAAGTGTATATGAAATATTGAAATATAGATAAAACACAAACCATCAGAAGGATGCCTCAAAAATATGTCATGATTGCAAGGTTTAGGTTTTCAAATAACTTTCGCTATTTGGACAATTCCTAACATCACGTTGGATTGATAAGTAAGAAGTATTTTCCACAGTTTGTCAAATTGTGATATTGCTATCAAGATTCAACCATGTAATTTTACGAATCAAACTCATTGATCACGTTGGATACCAAGATAATGTCAAACACCTTATTTTGACTGAATGAGCATTTCCTTTGAGAACTTTCAGTCATGTCTTGGCTAATGAAAAGGTTATTCACTTGCTTAATCGACTAGACCAACTCCAACTAGGACTGGTGAATATGCTGCTAGGGATACATCTGGTTATGCTTATGTTAACGAAAAAGCTTATACTGGTTGTACTGGTACTGTATCTTGAACTACTAGTGGTGCGTCATTGACAAAACCTATAGAACCTACTGGCAGGTATGTTGGCATTGCTGCTACTGGTGCAATCATCTGATAAGAAACTGGGTCAAGTTCATATCTGGAAATCATTAGGATTGAATATGTACTCTTATCTTTAACTTAATATAGATAGCTGCTTATTCATCAAAAAAAAATAACCAATTCAATTGAATAAAGAATATTGGGTTGATTATAACATCGAGTTTGTTAATCTTTTCATAAAATAAATCTGTATGATGAATTAACATCAAGGAGGAGTAAATTTTTTATTAAAACAAGAAAGAGTTACAAAGCAAGAGCATTAAATAGAAAAACACTTAAACAAAATTAAATCATATTATTTTTTTTGAATTACTTGATTTAATTTTGAAAAAATATAATGAAGATAAATTAATTATTTGAAGGGGTAGTAATGTATGGGTTTATAATAAAAATCTCTTAGATGTTGAAATCAAAGGATGAAACCCCTTTAGTTTCTTAAGGAAAATCTCATATAAATATTTTAATTTACACATCAAAGATTGTTTGGATTACATAGTTTTCAGTAGTTGTATTTATAGGTTTGTGTAGAAAGGAGCTCCAACATACAAAAAATTATTTCAAATTCATCCATCATTTGTATTTGCTATAATTGATATATTTCATTAATTGTCGGCACATTTGATAAATAAGGATCAACTTCAGTATATTGTGAATTTTTCATTTATATGTGAAAAGATTATCTATCTTTTTAGCATAGTTTTGTAAGAAAATCTGCATAGTTTTTCAAAAAAAATAGTATATGAGATATTGGCAATACAAAATTGATTACAATCTACTATTAGATGGTTTAATCTAGATTTTATTTTATTTTAAAATTAAATTTTAAAAAATTGAAGTATATTTAGACTAGCAATATACATGTCTAATTTTTTAATGGATTTATGTATACATCTATTTTTAGTTGTTGTGGTTATTTTAGATTTCAGCACTCATTTATTCTAGTAATTTAGATTGGAAAATATTTTAATAATGTTTTGGTTGGGGACATTTCATAAAAGCTCAAAATTGCATCAATTAATCTTATTTGTGGGGGCACACATGCAGTTTTTCTTGAAGGGATTTTAGGACATTATCACTTATAGGTTGCTATTTTTCCTTTAGTGACATACCTTACATAGGATGAAGATTTTCCTATAGATTTTATCTTCTCTAATTCTTGGGGTACACTCTCTTTGCATTGGGGTTTTGGCATATTGTACATAGGTATCTTGCATGACTTGTCTTGTTTGGACCTACTTTTTTATTGCCTCAATTACACTTAAAGGGGAGTGTTGGTAAAATATTTTATTCACCTTGGATATTTTATCCTAAATATGATATTGTGTCTATTTAACAAGTTTACCTAGTGTAGACATGGAAAATGTACAATTTGATCTAGCACATTTGATCTTGATTAACTAACGGCATTTCTTCATAAATCATCACCTTTTCATCTCTTAGTTAGATAAATCATTATTTATTTAATAAAGTATTTCTCCTCTGTTGATTAAATTAATCAATTTAATTTAATTAACCTTATATATTTGTTTATTTAAATAATTCATCTTATTTAAATCAAGTCCTTAAAGTCTTCTCATTAAATTGAATAAATTAAACCTTATTTAATTTAATTTAACACTATCCTCTTTAATTAAATAAATCAAATAATTTATTTAATTAAACCCTTCCTCTCAATTTGATTTAAATCAATTCATAAATTTAAGTCTAAATTGTCACATCTCCTAAATTAATTAAACTTTGATTAATTTAATCTTAATCTATGTCACATTCTCTAGAGAATGCAACTTGCACAATATATCAATTACTTTGATTTATTAATTTATCTATTTTCCCTCACATGGCATAAAAAAGGAATATTCCCTCAAATTTGAATTCAAATTCAAGTGGGCTTGGTCCTTCCAACAAGGCATTTAATGCCTCTTACATGTTCTTGTGCATTGAACCAAGTGACATTAACTCCATTTCCCTTCCCTCTAAACATGTCACATTCAAATTTCAAATTTGAATCCAATAGCATTTATCATGCACATTGACCAAAATGTGCTCATTCCTCAACCATTCACATCTTGACAAGTGGCACTTGGCCATTGGATGTTGAATGATCCCACATTGCTTATTTTCACTCTTTCTTCCATTTTGGAAATTTATAAATAAGAGACTCTTCCTCTCATTCAAACATCCACAATTTGAGTAGACTTACTATACTCAACTTCATCATCATCTACAAATTCATGCAAAGTTACTCTTTTAACATTGAGAGCCAATTTTGTGCACATCACTCCATACTTCATCATTGTCATAGCTAGGTTATGCTCAAATCTCATCATGGAGATTTGATCAATCTACAACCATCCACATTGCAACTTAGGAGTTGGGAAAGGGCCAATTTCAACATTCAATTGACACCAATTCCCCCATGGGATCACTAAGTTTACTTGCTTAATTAGGATTTTCTTTCATGTATTTAGTTTGTTCTTCATTTTCTTAGTTTAAGTTTGAGTAGATGGATTTCATGGCAAATCTTTCATTCTTGTTTGCATTTGATCTAACATGTTGATATTTTTGTTGTTCTTGTGCAAATTGTAGGTTTAGGGGTTCACATTTTGGCGCTAGAAAGAGGGCATCTACCTTTTTTAATCACGTTTTTCAAAACATTCTGCATTTTTCACATTCTGTTTTGCAGGTTACAAGTCCACGGCCCTATATTGTGCCGCATTTGCAGGCACGACGCTATATTGTGCCGCATCTTTTCCAAACTCTGTCGCACTTGTTCTTGCGCCTAGTTTTTCTGAAACTGCAAACTCTGTCGCGAATCCACAGTCTCAAACTTTGCCGCACCCAGTCCTGCGGCTCTGTATTGCACCGCATTTGCAGGTGTGGCGCTATATCACACCATTGTTATTTCCAAACTACATCGCACCCGTGTTCCCGCTTAGAAATTTTCAAATTTGTCAAACTCTATCACATATTTTCTGTCACAAACTACACCGCCTGCAAAACTTCGCCGCACCCGTGGTCTCTGTTTCTGCAGAGCGTCGCACCCAGTCAAACTCGCGACGCTATATAGCATCGCTTATGTTCTAAGTTGCGCCGCACCTGTGGATTTTTGATTTTCTTTTAACATTTTTTTTTGTGATGCAGGAACTACCCGAGGTCATAACTTTTGACTCGGATGTGGGTTTTGGTTGAAATTTTATAGGTAGTTTTGTTATGAGGTGGCATGTGGATTCCCAATTGACACTAAGTCGGTTGATGGCCATTTTGGCACATTTTTGGGGCTTGAAACTTTCATCTTGGCCCTCAAAAATGACATTTTAGTGTTTTTTCCTAGTTTTTTAAAAGTTGTTTTTGTTAATAACTCAAAACCCATGTTTCCAATTTCATATGTTAGTTGGGAATTCATCCTATCTTAGTTTTAGAAAGTTTTTGGAAAAAAATAGGACTATCAAAGTCATGCATGCAAAATTACCAAAAATGGAAAAATCTAAAAATTGTTGAAATTTGCCAAAAGAAAAAAGGAAATTTCTTGATCAAAAGTGAAGGAAGGAAAACAAAGGCCAAGGGTTCTTTATGATGCTATCATCTCATTGTATCAAGCATTTTTAAACACTTTGGGAGAACTTATAATCCCTTTCTAAAGATTTGTTTACTTTCATGCTCTTAGGAAACACTAAATTTCTTTTGGGCTCTGAAAAGAACAACACAAATGTATTTTTTAAAGTTTGCAAAAGGGCTTAAAAAGAACCTTAGAAACAATCTACTAGATTTGGTTTAAGGTTTTAAAAATTGAACAAGGCAACGTCCACACTTGAAGTTGGTGTTTTAAAAAGAACTCATTTTTTGCTTTGAGGATTAAAATGAACATGTGTGTTTTTGATGTTCTGTAATCCTTTTCACAAAGTAATATCATCTAAAAGGTGTATGCGCTTCTCTCACGCCTCACGGCAATCTTGAGAATCAAAAGTCTTTTTGTGATATTAAGTTGTCAAAAGTATTACCTGCACACTTCATTTTTGGATTTAAATTGAACAAAACATCTTGCGAGTGTGAGTAGGTTTATTGTGTGTGTTCTCCCTTTGTTTCTAAACAAAGGTTGATCGAACTATGAATATTTTTACTCACTTTTGTTTATCTTAGTGGGTCTGCTTGTGGGAAAAATTACTCACCCAAGGGAATGACCCAACCGGTAATACACTAAGGACAAGTGTACTTCCAACCGGGATATAAAAGTGGGTACTGAAACAAAAGCCAGTATCACGCAGTTGGCTCCGACGAGAAGGGCAACAATGGTCTCTCGCCGCATGGGTCAATCTCCACGAATGGAAAGTGCGAATTAAAACCCTTGTTTAGAAGGCCAAATCCTTATCTATTTTTTTGGTGCAAAAGGTCATGTCTTTTGAAGCCGCCCCACGTTATACATGTGGTTTTGTTGTAGAGATGAAAAGTATGCCATGGGAGATTCATGGGTACTAATGTTTGGCTGACCCGAGAAGTGTGTGCACTATAAGGGGGAGCTTGTGTGGTCAAGCATCTATTCATCTACATAGAGTATGTGTAGTTGGATTCGAGCAAGTGGGAAACCAACAAAATATTGTCTCTTCATCCTAGGGTTGTAGATGTGCTTGGAAATGAAAAAACACCTTGCTTGGTTCTAAAAAATTGAGAAACAAACATTCACAAAATATTTGAAATTTCAAACCCTTTGAGCAAACAAATGTCCTTTGACAAATCTAAGTGCTCTTGCTTGCCCTAGGGATTATATTCTTAGAGGTTTCTATGTACTTAGGTTTAATCATCATTTGTTTTCACCAAAGTCAACACTAGGAAACCTTTGCCTTGATTTCCACATAATGCACTTTGTGGGATGAAAGAAAATTAGGACAATGAACATTCAGTTTGAAAAGCATAATCAAAAAAATGTTTGTGGTAAAAAGAACCAAATCTAAGATAACAGAAAATTGAACCACACATGTGCTTGGTGCCTTTTGAGTCATTTGTTTTTCATGCAAACATTGGTCTTTTAGTTGAATTACTCTTAGGGAAAAGCATGTTCTTCAATATCTTGGTCTAGTAAACAAGTCCTCTTAGGTTCATCTAGGATCAGGTCAAACACTTCACCCATCCCTCAAACATCAATCAAATCCCATCTCACCAACAACTTTTGGAACCTTGGAAACATCACTTATGCTAGACTTTTAGGAAAAATCAGCATCACATTGTTTGGCTTAACACACCTAGTCAAATTATCAATCCTCTTGAGCGAATTTACCTCTAGGATAACACAACTTCCTAAGGTTTATAAGTTCAACATCACATTGGTTGGCTTAACACACCTAGCCAAATTATCATCTTGTGTACATGTTTTCTCTAGGATAACACAACTTCCTAGAGTTCACAAGTGCATTATTACTTTGTTTGACTTAACACACTTAGTCAAACTATCATCAATAAAAATCAAATCAAACCAAGTCCTAAAGTCTAGCATTGATCCAAAGTTCCTAAAAATTTAAACACCCATATCATTCACCCTTTTTCATCTTTCATCTCATCATTGGTCCTAAACCCCTCAGAGGTCAACAAGGTCAAAACACAAGAAGAGCATGAAATATAAACCTGATTCATACATCATGAGTAGTCCAATTCAACCAAACTATCCAAGTCTCGCAATCCCAATGGATTTTCAAAACTTGCATTTGTACAATCCATACATGGGATCATTATCTCATACAAACCTCAATGGTACAACAAATGTGAGTTTTCCCAATCTAAATTTTGGAACACCTTTCTCTTTGGTAGATTTAAATCAAAGTCAAAACTTACAAATCTATCAACCAATAAATCAAGGCATGAGCCTTCCCCCTTTACCAACCATCAATCAACCGAATCTGAGCAATACCCCCTTCATAAATCAAAGCATCATATCAAATCCTCTCATTTTTCCAGCAGTATCGCAACAACAGGTGGCAACCATTCAAGCAACCCCAACAATCAACACCATTCCCAATCCACCGCCACCACCACCAAAAGACAACATGAAAAATTCATTCTCTATCATGTTGCAAGTCGCTCGACAAGTTTCCCACCAAATGGCACTTCAAAACCAAAAAGTTGCACAAGCCCAACAAGCCGCACAAGCCGCACAAGCAACCCAACAAGCACAAGCTCAAGCTCAAGCTAAAGCCCAATACCAAGCTCGACAAGCGCAAACACAATTTAGGGCACTATTGCAAGCAATCCATCAGCAAGTAGCTCAACAACAAGCCCAACAACAAGCATTGTTGGCACAACAATAACACGACCAACAATAAGCATTGTTGGCTCAGCAGCAAACACAGACCTTACTCCCACCATAATTGTTGAAAATAATAATCAAGATCTATCCATTGATAAACACCTTGAAGATGTTTCCACCTCATCTAATGATCAAATCAACATACATCAAGAGCCATTTTTTAGTCATGATCAAGACCCCTCCTACAAAGATCTATTTCAAGGAGTGTTGTTGTTATTTGATCCTACTGGCATAAACCAAGATCCATCCACTAATGATTGTGTTGGAAATGTCTCTACATCACCTAACGAGTTAGAGGACATATCTCAAGAATTTATTCTAAAGCATGATCAACATCTATCACCAAGGTTTAACAATGGTCCTTCCCAAGGCATATTGACATCCCTCGACCTCATGATTGTGGATAGTGAAGAAATCCTCCCTGATAACAATGTCCAAGAATCCCTTGTAGATAATCCATCCTTTGAAATTGACCCATGTAAAGAACATGATCCAAAGCATGTCGAAAGCGATTCTGAAATCACTCAAGATCAAGAATTTGTATCTCCAAGCTACTACAATGATCTAATGGACACTCTCCTATCTATACAAGATGATGATATCCATATAGCATGTACTCCTCCATCTACCCATGAGATGATTTCTTTGGATGGTCACGTAGACGATCTTCATTCAAAACGAGAGTCTCATACTCTTGATATCATTACTAAGGAACAAGTCACCTACTCTTAACATTTGCACACCTAATCAAGATATAGAAACATCTAGAGACATATCAGAAATGGATCATGAAGAAGGCTTCTACAGAAGTTATTAATCAAAAATATCCTATGAAGGTATGTCAAAAATGGATCATGAGGAGAACTTGTATGTGGACAGTAAATCACCAACACCTCTTGAAGGAGAATTACAATATGATATCTCACAAGATCAAGCCAAAGATATCAATCAGGCATTCATCCCACATATGGAGGATCCTATCACTTATAAAGTTGGATCACTTACCTTTCTTAGGGAAAGCTACCTCATCAATAAAGAAGTTATCACTTTTGAAGATCCACAACAAAGTAGAGAAGGATTAGCATCTTGTTTCAAAGGTAAATCATATCCTATTGCAGATAAAAAATTTCAGCAGATGAATTATCAAGGTAGAGGATTAGGCCTACATGAACAAGGTATCCTGGAACCAGTGTAGATTATTGGCAATCCTAGGCATCGAGGTCTTGGTTATTCAAAAATCAAGGGATATAAACATATTAGTGATACCTCTATAAAACTGGGAGCAACTTCGTCTCAAGAAAATGTCAACATAGGGAGCACAAAGAATCCTTATGATGAAACCAATGCCAATACTACAACTTGCCATGTCACGAATCTCCATCCACCCATCACCCCATCCATGAATTGGAACCAACATTAAAAGAGATATCTGAATGAAAGAATAGAAGCTAAGAAGCATATCAAACAAATCAAATACAAGTGGATACCAAAGAATACAAAGAATGATTATCCCTATCAAACTCCATTAGTCAAAGAAACTATGGGGAAAAATAAAAAAGGGAAAATTATCCATCAAAGATGTCCAGAAAAGAAAAAGCAGGCTTGTCAAGCGACGTACAACGTATATCAAGCAGTTTTTCCTAATTCCATGCACACTTTCGTATCCACCCATTATTGCTCATCTTCCCAAGTTTGGACAGTCAAATTTTCCAAACTATCAACCAATTCATCTTTTATTCCTAAACACACTCCATCCATGCCTCCACACATGATATCCAATTATTACATTGACCATGTGTTGGCAACGACCCTTCATCATAAGGATTCAGAAGGCACTCTATCACTATGTGTGCACAAAGACAAAGTTAACTCCGGTATCAGCAGAGCAGATCAGGGATCTCAAAAGTTGCATTCAAGTGCATGTATCTTGGCAAAGAAACTTTTTCAAGCAAGATATCGATGGAACATTATGACAGAAGCATCTACATTGACAAAACCAAGTGGTTTAACATGAGCTTAAAATATTTCATAGAAAAATACAAAAAAAAAAATTCAAAAAAAAAAAAACAAAAAAAATTAGAAAAAGGATTGAAAATAGTAAAGAAAAAAATCGTCCTCTAGTGAAAACCACTACGGTGGTGCTTTGGGAAGGTACCATGATGAAAACCTAGAAAATAGACGTCATGTGTAGAATCGAGCATCTGGGTGGGTGCATTGAAATGGGTAGCAATTCCGTGGACACCCTAAAAAAAAAGAGTTGAAAACCATAACGCGAGCGCGTTATAACGCGCTTGCATTATGTCTTCCATTAAACCTAGGCAAGGTCTCGAAGGCTACGACTACAAAGACATAACGCGAGCGTGTTATAACGCATTCGTGTTATCAACTGTTAAAAGAAAAAAAAACAAATGCAAATCTCTCATTTGCATTTTGACTAGTTTTTTTATTTCACCCGCGGCCAAAAAACCCAGAATATCTCGCTCGCATTCTAGGAGGAGAATTTCTTCACCAAGAATCCGTATTTCTTCACAATGATGGCGCCACGACGACGAGGAGCTATAAGAGGTAAGGATTCTATGGTTTTTGTTTTGAATTTGTTAGTTTTAGGTTGAATCTGATATCTATTTGTTTGAATTTTTAGGAGATGCAAATCAACCTGCAAACCCTTTAAATCTTCAACAGGAAGACCAACCAAATCCTCAAGATCAAAATCAACCACAACATCAACCTCTTCCACCAATCACTCAACTCCCTCCTGGAACTCAACAAAATTTAATGAGTGAAATTGAGAACAACAAAAAAAAATTTGAGGATTTGATTAATAGGTTGACCCTAGAAAATTCATTGAAAGATATGTTAACAAACGTAGATTCAATTAGCAAACAAATAACTGGATGAGAAGATAGGAGATAGGTGGCTAGAGACTATTATGCAAATAAACTATCATACAAGGATGTGAAAGATTTAAAAATTACAAAAGGTGATTTGTGCTCATTATTCACCGACCCACACACAAATCAAAATCTTACCCTCAATGCGAAGAGGTTTCCTATCCATTGGTGCCACCACCAACAGATGAAGGAGTGATTTTATGATAGGTGGTGAATGGTCTTCGATTACCCACCGTACAACAATTGAGAGGTCCCGCAATATTTCCTTAGGAAACTATACAGTGAGTTCATATTGAACAAAATGCCAAATTATTTTGATATGAGGGATTTCCAGGGGAGAGGTGGGGGGTCAGCTTAGGATAGACCTGGTGCACAGCCAGATCCTACGCAGCAAGGTAGACGAGCTCTCGCTAGGCCACCTCATGAGCACATTGTTATGCCTTCCATCGTGAAGGAAAGTGCTGACGTAGAGACATTACAGGCAATCAACACTATGACCCAAAGTGTCATCCATCATACTAGCCCTATTCTACAACGTCATCCAGGGGAGTCTTCTAGTGGTGGACTTCAAACACATGTGTGTCAATCTTGCAGGGCTACTTGTTCACATGACCCCATCGACCCTTAGGAGACTGGTATGCAGGATCCGTCTGTAGCTATGGAGATGGAGAGGGCAGCTGACATTTTACATGAGGCATATGACATTGATAGTCAGGTAAAAGTTAGTGCATGTGTTCATTGAATTTAATTTATTAAATTTTGATTTTGAAATGCAAGATTAACTAAAAATATTTTATGATTTTAATAAAATTGCAGGGTCACAGTGTTGAGACTAGATACACTGGCCCCCCACCAACCTATTTTTATAGTACACCTTTCGCTAGGGTATGTAACTAGTAAACAATTATAAGTTTATTGCATATTAATGGCATTATTTTACGAATGGTAATTTAATATACAATTTTGGATGTTGAACAGACTAATATTGGAGGTTTTGATGGAACACTTCCCAGTAGCGGTGGATTTACTCAAGCCTTCATGCATGTAATAGAATAAAGAGTTTAACTAATGAATCAAGTACTTAATATATTTTTCTAGTTTATACATGCACATCGTTGATTACGTTGAATAATTTATTATTTTATTTTCAGTTGTTGCGAGATGATGCACCTCTAAATGTGATGAGGGCAATGGATATTGGTGTGACATCTGTTATACAATCCTCGATGGCTCTGATAGAAGAGGTATGAGGAAAATTAGTAAATTTTAATTTACATTTGTTGTTATAGATGTTAGTTAGTGAAAAATCAAACCATTATTGGTTCACGTAGTTTTTGTCTATTTGTATGGTTTATACAGGGCTTGAGCATGCCTAAGCATGGGTGTGAGGATATTTCCCTCATGGAGAGAGATCGTGAGATGGCCGTAAGTGATTATTTTGTCAAATATATCATTTTTTATAATGTAATTTCCATATAGTCATGTCTTTACTTCTTATTGTAATAGTTAAAACTTCACCATGAACTAAACCCTAGGAGGAGTAGCAGGAGCACTCCACGATCACAACAAAAAGGAGTGACAAACCTATCACCATCTGAGCGAAAAGGAAAGGGAAAGATTTTATTTCCTACGGATGAAGAGCAATGACTTTTGATTCCGGAGTCCTTTGTTGTATGCCTGCATGGTAGTTTTGTACATATTTTTTATTGGACATATTTGACATTGTATGCCTAGATGGCATTCTCGTAAGCCTATATGGCTATTTTGTACATATATTTCATACTTATATCGACATATATTTATGTATGCCTACATGGCTATTTGTTTCATACAAATATCTTTTATCGATGCCTGTCCATATTTGCATTCTAAATTGATGGTTCAATAGATATGAGTTACGTGTATTCAAGTGTATACTTTACAACTTACGTGTATACTTTGTGACTTACGTGCATTCGAGTGTATAATTTCTGGCTTACATGTTTTCATGCATATACCTTGTATTTGTGCATATACTTTGTTTTAATTTGTGTATACTATGTATTCATGTGTATACTTTTTGAGGCTTACATGTTTTTGAGTACTTGTACTTCCCTTATTGACATGTACATGTTTGACTTATTCACATGTATAATTATTAATTGGTTAGCCCTAGCATTGATCTATGTCATCCTCAATGCATGATCCTTGAGATGGAGTAAGTACACCCTCAAGGTCAAAAGGAGGTTCACATGCATTCTTTGTAGCCTCATTTTTGTAGTGAAACCAAAAACCTCTTGCATCATTGAAATGAAAAAAAAATTCCTTTATAGCAGGTCTAAATCCATTATCATTCTCCATCAGTTTTTCATGTATCCACTCCCAATTAATGGTTGTCTCATGACCTTCATGAAAGCAAGCACTTATCTCATTTGTGATAGAAGAAATGTATGGAGATTTATCTTCCTCCTTATGAACCATTCATTATCATGAGAGATGTGTTCTTGTGAACCACTACTGATGAATCATGGGTCAATGAGTTTGACTTGTAAAATTACATGATTGAATCTTGATAGCAATATCACAATATTTATATAATGTGTTATTTCCTTCAGCTAAAATTTGTGCTTATACTTATGTGATTGATGTATGCTTGTTATGGGATCATAGTAATTTCTATTTGATGATGCTATTGCATCTTTAAGGTTTATTTATTAAAGGGTGCATGAAACAAGTTTTAAATCCTTAAAAATCTTTGAATTTCTTAGGTTTTTCTATTTGTCGAGTCTGGGCTCCGAGCCCGAGTCCAAGTCAAAAAATGGCTTGTCAAGTCTGAGGCGAGTCCTAGTCTTGTAACACTGGTGTGAACACATCGAGGAATAATGTATATGCTGATGAAGAGAGAACCCATCCTTGTTTCCAAATAAACCATGGTATAGATATGGTTGGTCAAGATAAAACATCACTCTCCTGGATAGTTCGAACCATAATCTTTCATGGCTACAAACACACCTTCATTATGTGTGTTATTGATCCTACTGAAGAAATGGTGGAACATGTTGTAGATCAAATATTGCAACACTAAGTCCACAAGAAGGTTACTTGTCCTGATTTACGCAAATTTCTTTAAGATGTTCATCCTTCTTGAGTAATGTGAACTATTGATGTTATCTAGATCTTTGAAACTATCTGCAGTCATGTGCAATACTGTAGAAGCTAGAGCTATATCTAATACTATAAATGACTGCTCAATGGAATCCTGATAGCAATATCACAATTTGACACATTGTAGAAAATACCTCCTACTTATCAATTGATGAGCTAAAGGGGCTCTATAATGAATGTTTCATAAGGCACAACACTTACTAAAGGTTTTGCAAATGGGGTTGCAAGCTAACTGGGCTTAACCTTGGGGAAAAAACTTTGTGGTTAAGCACTTGAGCTGGAGTATACTGGAATGGGTGACCTCCCGAGAAGGCCTAGTGCCTCACCTCTATGAGCATCACTTAGATGCAATGAGTGCTAAGTGGGCCATTCAATATCATTTCAAATTTTTTCCTTTAAGCAACTTACAAATTTGCAACTTAAGACTCCTCCAACCTAAGGGATCGAGCCGGTGGAACATAGCTCGGAGTGATTCCATGTGTTTCAGTTCAAAAAATGACCATGCCTAGCATAAACATACCTATTTAGATGTTTTGGAATAGTCCGCTTGGTCACACAAGTTGCAGAACGAAAGTTGCACCACTCTGCAACTTTGCATTGCTTGCATTTGATCTTTTTCCATCAAGTGAAAATCCACCACCATTGGAAAACCACTTCGAGATAGCCAAAACCGAGAGAGGTTTTTGTAGATAGGCTCAATACAATCCTATAAGGTTAGACAAAAAGTTTCTAAGCATCACGGTATCCAAGTAATAGCATGTTGAAGTTTGCAGCTATTTTGCACATTGGACCCTTAAGGGATCGATCTAGTGGAACATAGCTTGGAGTGATTCCACGTGTTTCGGTGTGAAAAAATACCATGCCTAGCATAAACATACCTATTCAGACGTGTTGGAACAGTCTGTTTGGTCACACAAGTTGCAGAGCGAAAGTTGCACCACTTTGCAACTTTGCACAGCTTGAATTTGACACCTTTTCCATCAAGTGAAAATCTGCCACCACGAGAAAACCACTCCAAGATAGCCAAAACCGAGAGATATTTTTTAGAGGGGTCCAATGCCTTTCTACAGGATTAGACGAGAAGTTTCTAAGTGTCATGGTATCTGAGTAATAGCATGCTGAAGTTAGCAGCTATTTTGCACTTTGGACCCTTAAAGGATCGATCCGGTGGAACATAGCTCAGAGCGATTCCACGTGTTTCGGTGTGAAAGAGGATCATGCCTAACGTAAACATACCTATTCAGATGTGTTGGAACAGTCTGCTTGGTCACACGAGTTGCAGAGCGAAAGTTGCACCACTTTGCACAGCTTGAATTTGACACCTTTTCCATCAAGTGAAAATCCGCCGCCACGAGAAAACCACTCCAAGATAGCCAAAACCAAGAGAGGTTTTTCTAGAGGGGTCCAACGCATTTCTGTAGGATTAGATGAGAAGTTTCTAAGTGTCACGGTATCTGAGTAATAGCATGTTGAATTTTGCAGCTATTTTGCACTTTGGACCCTTAAGGGATCGATACGGTGGATCATAGCTCGGAGCAATTCCACGTATTTTGGTGCGAAAGAGGACCATTCCTAGCGTAAACATACCTATTTGGATATTTTGGAATAGTCTGCTTGATCACATGAGTTGCAGAGCGAAAGTTGCACTACTTTGCAACTTTGCACAGCTTGAATTTGACACCTTTTCCATCAAGTGAAAATCCATCGACACAAGAAAACCACTCCAAGATAGCCAAAAACAAGAGATTTTTTTCTAGAGGGGCCCAACTCCTTTCTGTAAGATCAGATGAGAAGTTTCTAAGTGTCATGGTATCCGAGTAATAGCATACTGAAGTTTGCAGCCATTTTGCACTTTGGACCCTTAAGGGATCGTTCCGGTTGAAAGTAGATCGGAGCGATTCCATGTGTTTCAGTGCAAAAAAATACCATGCCTAGTGTAAACATACCTATTCAGACGCGTTGGAGGAGTTATTTTGGTCACACGAGTTACAGACCGAAAGTTGCACCACTTTACAACTTTGCACTGCTTGAATTTGACACTTTTTTCATCAAGTGAAAATCCGATGCCACGAGAAAACCACTCCAAGATAGCCAAAACCGAGAGAATTTTTCCTAGAGGGGCCCAATGCCTTTCTGTAGGATTAGACGAGAATTTTCTAAGTGTCACGGTATCCGAGTAATAGCATGTTGAAGTTTGCAGCCATTTTGCACTTTGGACCCTTAAGGGATCGATCTGGTTGAACATAGCTCAGAGCGATTCTACGTGTTTCGATGTGAAAAAATACCATTCCTAGCATAAATATACCTATTCAAATGCATTGGGGCAGTTAGTTTGGTCACACGAGTTGCAAACCAAAATTTGCACCACTTTGCAACTTTGCACCGCTTGAATTTGACACTTTTTCCATCAAGTGAAAATCCGCCGCCACGAGAAAACCACTCCAAGATAGCCAAAACCAAGAGAGGTTTTTCTAGAAGGGTCCAATGCATTTTTGTAGGATTAGACGAGAATTTTCTAAGTGTTAGGGTATCCGAGTACTAGCATGTTGAAGTTTGCAGCCATTTTGCACTTTGGACCCTTAAGGGATCGATACAGTGGAACATAGCTCGGAGAAAATCTACGTGTTTCGGTGCAAAAGAGGACCATGCCTAGCATAAACATACCTATTCCGACCTATTGGAACAGTCCGCTTGGTCACACGAGTTGCAAAAAAATGTGTACAATTTTTTTACATGACCTTTTTCACATTGTTTACATTTCAAAATTCAAAGTTTGCAAATTTTCCTATGCAAGGCATTTACATAACAAGGTGCTACTACACCAAACATGAACTCCAACCTTACAATATTTGAGTATATCTCATTATGCAATTAAATCTTATTACAATGCCTTTGGCACTTCGTTCTCTTAGATCTTTTACAATGTCACTCATACATTCAAGATTCTCTTTAAATGTCTACATCATAGGTGCTCATTATGAGGTTAACTTCAAATGAGTAACTTGAGATTCCCTCGCTAAGCTTCACATGCTCTCTTATAGTGGCTTGAAATCAAAATTGAGATTTTTCAAAATCATTAAAATAAGTATGTTGCATTGCTTTTTTGGCTGAGATTCTCTTTGATGGCTCTTAAATCAGCATTTTCTGCAACGAAAGATCAATCAACCCTTAGTAGTTTACTTACAAATATGCAAAGTAAAAGAGAAAAAGAAAGAGCATCCAAAATGGAAATGAAATAAAAATAGATGGAAGGCACTTACAAATGTTGCATTGCTTTTCTGGTTGACATTCTCTTGGATGGCTCATATATCTACATTTTGTGCAAGGGGACACCAATCACTATAAAAGAAGATGATAGCATTGGCATCAAACAAATTAATGTGCATACAAGTATAAATTAATAAGAACCAATCTGCATATACTTACAAATTAATCCAACGAACCATCTGGGTCTTCTCTACTCTTTATTGTGTCAAGTATTGCCTCATGGTCAAGCTCACGGACCTTCCATAACATTTTTTTCAAAGGTCTACCCCCATATTTGGTCAAATAAACATTGGATGCCATGACAAGGTTCGAGTAATGAAGAATCTTACGATGCATGTCAAAGTCCTGAAATAGCCAATGTTTAACACTTGAATGTGGGTGCCTTCTAAGCCATGTTCCAGTAACCACAACTGAGCCTGTAGGGTATTCAATGTTTTCTCCATCTATAACTGGGGCCTCCAATTTATTTTTGGTCTCAACACAATGACACAAGTAATAGTTTGTTCCATCTTCATTGTCTTCATCTACAATAACTGCATAAACATGCCCTGCATTGATATGTGCAAAAAATCTCTTGAAATTTGTCAACATTACGAATATAGTACAAAGTAAGATCTAACAATATGGAATTTCAACAACTAAGAAAGTAGATATATCACCTCGTTGAACTAGATCTGATATGTGGTCAAAGTTGGCCGATGATTCTATCTATGTTAGTTCCAATGCCGTCAGAGGGCGATACGTGTGAAGTGGGCTAGGATAACTTGTGAGCCATTTGTCAACCCACTCCCCTGACTCACAATCATTCCAGTCTTGCATTATACATGAAGAAAAAAAGCATGCCATCTTTCGTGTATCGATACTCCATGAACCTGTATTTGAGTTAAGGAAAAAGTGTACCTCACTCGATTCTATTAGTATACAACAGTCTTCATATGGTGCAATGTTAGTATCATCCATCAACCAAAAAAATATACGAACTAAAGATGTACCTTCATTACCTGGACCCATCAAAGCATTACACCACTCGACGATTTATTTTGCATCTATCAACTTTGCATTGTCTTTATAATTTAACCCTTCTTGTGCTAATGCTCTTTTCACGCATGCTCCTACACCATCATGCTCCCCCTTTCCATGTCCAGCCTCACAAAAGTTCCACATATGTTCAACACCTATAATGACATGCATCCTACACAACCAGTAGAACATACATGAGTTCTTGAACTGTGTTGCACAGTTATCAGACCATATTATATGTTGATTGTATTCTATGCCCCTCTGAGCCAAACCACTATAGAACATCCGGAAGCAACCTTGCACAAATTCTGGAGAATGTGTGTGATCATCACTAATGTAAAAATGGTACTCCCTCAATACCTTCCTTTGATCATTTGTACTATCAGATGCATGAATGAATGCTATGTACACAAATATCGAAACTTGTGTGGAGTTGTAATACTGTGACTGCTTGTGGTTGTAGAGTATAGTTCTTTGCAAAGTCAACCATAGATACTATGCTTCCAACTGGAAAGGTGTCCTTGCATAGCTTGAACTGTGTGTCCAACCATCGGGCTCTATGGGTATGCATTGCATACTCAGACAGTATACTGTCACGAAATGTGGTCATAAATATGTACACTAGAATCTTCCCAATAACCAAATCACACCTTTTTGCTTGAGACCCATCTTTTGTAGCATATGCCACTGTTTTATACTTCCCGAACTCTACTAGTTTTTGTCCCACCTTATATGTGCTCTCCATATGTTGACATACTGGCATACGCTAGAAGCCACCGCAACGCTCGCATGAACCATCCAAGCATGTTGTCCTATAGAATATCTGGTTATCCTCTATTTCACATAAAAAAATTGATAAGAACTCTCTTGAAGATTTTGGTCGGGCTTCTATGCCACAATCCTGCAAAACATCGTTAGTATGCAAATCTAAACATATAGAACGATAAACATTGTAATGGTTAGAAAATTCAATATGTAGTCTACAACAACAAGTAGTGCGTGTGTGATTTATCTTGACATAAAAAGGTTTAAGTAGTTCAAAAAATCTTTGAGAAATACTAATTTGAGGATAATCATTTTCAAATTTCTAAAAAAATTGGGTTTGAGTCATATCCAAAAAATGCTTTGGATGTGGCTCACGATTCCGACTACCGATTGTCCTTACCACATCCCTTTGATTCGGAGATGGCCTTGTGTTATTCTTCCAATATTCTTCAATTAGTGTTCTCAAGGCTTTGACAACTTCTTTATCTTTTTGTGACAGTCTCCCTGAGAATGCCCATAATTCATTTGTATCATTGTCCTCAATTCTTTGCCACCTTTGAATGGCTCTTGATAATTTTTTTCTAATAATTCCCGTTTTTTCACTAGTCTTTTTAATTAGGTGAGCTCTCTTTATTTGAAAACTTACCAAATTCGATGTAATGACACGTCGGGTGACATTACTATCCTTTGAGTGTGAGGGCTTACCCACACTCTCATAAGCATCCATTAGATTCTTCACTCGATGCATTCGATGTTCTCAACCCAAGAGTCTTCATGATGTTCCTATACGTTACACCCCACATAATTTCAACAAATAGTTGACATCTTGCAGTCTCATTTAGCCTTTCAAAGAATCGTTCCCAAATCTTATCAGCATATCTTCTACAAGTGTGTGTTGAAATCTTACCTTCCATGTGTTGCAAAATCTTATCATCAATATTAATCAAATACTTTGGCTTTCTACGCAAAATTCTTGGTGGTGTTCTCCTAGGTACATACATCTCAACATTAGGAATTTCATCAATATTTAATTGAGGTGGGCTAGATTGCATACCTTCGATCGAGGGTGGAGAAGAAGACATACCTTGAGGTTCAAATGGTAATGATGGCATACCTTCTTCATCAATTTCGAGTGATGATGTACTCTCAACTTGAGATATGTTGGATGGTGTCCAATAATATTCACTTGTGGTAAATGGTGTCCCTCCATATTCACTTGCAGTAGATGGTGTTCGTCCGTATTCACTTGTGCTAGATGGTTTCCCTCCATATTCACTTGTGCTTAATGGTGTCCCTTCATATTCACTTGGCGTAGAGGGTGTGTCTCCAACTACGGTATCTGAATCTGTCTTACGATGATGCTTTCACATTCGTGCTTGTTGTGCTGCCAATTCTCCTTCTCTTTTTGACGGTTGAGGTTCCTCTACAATCGGTTTTTTTTCAACAATCGTTTCCAATTTATTCTTTTCACGATATGTCGCCACCCGAACTCTCTCCTTTTCTTTCAAGGTTTCGTTCTCTTCATCTGTTAGTTTCCTCTTTGTCTTTTTCTTTGGCATGGCGAATAATTTTATCTGTACCATGGTAATGAGATGAATATTAGTTCATAAAAAGTGTTGAAGGAGTGGTCTATGTAATGAACTTTTGACCATGTGCAGGGTATTTTGAAGATTTTTGATGCTTTGGAATGGTTTGGGAAGGCCCGGGTATAGGAGTTTCTATAAACCCTCCCCCTTTGCATTGAAAAATGGGGCTTTTTGTATTGGAAGCCTAGTTGAGCGGGTAAGGTCCTAAGACCTAGAAATTATCTTGTTTTGAGACCTAATTAAAGACTTTTTTTGGGTTTGGAAGTCTGGTGTGAAGATCTAAGGGTAGTTCCTTTGTAAAATTGGCCTACTTGGAGGCTTAAAATAGTGAAAAAGGTCAGTTTTCTTAATGTTGTCCCAAAGGAGTCACGTGAAGGGTTAAGGTATGTCTTGCAACTCTGAAATTGGTGCTACACTCATTCTTTTATTTTTCTGGTGTTTTAAAAAAAATTGGAGTTAAGGGCCCAAAACTGGTTTTGCACAATAACTAGATTCCAAGGGTGAAATTTGGGAAATAATGTTTTTGTTTGTTGTCCAGCTTGGAGGAGTGTTGGGATTGGTCCATTATGCCTTTTTAATCTTCTTAGATGGCTCTTGAAGGCAAGTTGACATCTTCAATGGTTTTGGGTCCTCTAACTCTGCATCAAAAATGAGTATCACAGTTTGAAGTGTGTGCATGGTTTGGGAGATACATGTGACAGTTTGTAGATGCTTGGCTACTAGTAATGTGGCCAGTGAACAAAGGAACTAAGTTTGTGTGTAAGGGTATACTTCTGAAAGGTTTCATTTTTGTTGTACTAACTCAAACAAAGATTTATTAAGCAAATAATGGTTTGGTTGTGCCTTAAGAATTATAGTTTGTGTTTGTAAACAATGGTGCCATTATGGAAGATTTAAGACAACTTGTGAATGACATAATCATTGGTTGATGTTTTGAGGAACCTAGTTCATTGTAATAAGTTATTTTCAATATTTTCAAGGTGTTTTTTAAGGTCCTTAAGGAATTGGGAACTCTTAATGCTAATTTGAGTATACGAATCAAATGTTTTGTGAAGGGAAATATAGTTGAATAAGTGTGTCAAGAAAGGTGTTGATTTCTTCCTTTGTACTGTATCAGTTTGTGCAGAGGTATTGGAAGGTGTTTGGACCTATCAGAGGAATGGGAGAGGCTTGCAATTGTCTTAAAGGATGAATTTTGGTGAATGGTTCTGAATTTCTATAATTGGCAAGTGTAAAATGGTAATTGGAAAGTGTATATAATTGTGTATATAATTTGGTAATTTAAAATCTGCATTGACAACCTAAGGTTATAATGACAAACAAAACTGAAAGCAAGCCATAATAGAATGAAATAAAATTTGTAAAGACTTCACAGACCTTAAAAACCAGACTTTCAAATGGAGGAGTTCAACCCAATTATATAGCCTTAGTTTCTTCTTTCTTCAAACTCCACAACAATTTGACTTGTTCAAAATCTTGTTCCCTTCCACACTTCAATTGTATATCAGTTTTCAATGGAATTCAAACTTCAATTGATATTATATGTCTTTCAATGTGGAAACTCTACTATTTCATGCAAAGGTGGTAAAAAGATCATGGAAAAGGTGATGGAATGTGAAAAAGATGCTTGCACACTTCACAACATCATCAAAAAGCTATTTTTTGTCGGAGCACGCGCAGAACTAGGGGAATATGCAAATTGTGGGCCTTCAAATCATGGGTATATAGATTTTTTTTACTATTTTATTGGAGTAAAAAATGCGCTTGCGTTATAACGCGAGCGCGTTATGTGAAATTTGGTTTTCTTAGTATATAGAGAGGGAGAGAGGGGGAGAGTGGGAGAGAGTGGGAGATAGAGAGGGAGGGAGAGATGGTGAGAGTGGGAGAAAGATAGAGTGGGAGAGAGTGGGGGAGAGTTGGAGAAAGAGAGAGTGGGAGGGAGAGAGGGGGACAGTGGGAGATAGAGAGGGAGGGAGAGAGGGGGAGAGTTGGAGAAAGAGAGAGTGGGATAAGGGGAGAAGTAGAGAGTGGGAGACTGAGAGAGTGGGAGATAGAGAGAGAGGCAAAGAGGGTGAGAGTGGGAGAAAGAGAGAGTGGGAGGGATAGAGTGGGAGAGTGGGAGATAGAGAGGGAGGGAGAGAGGGTGAGAGTCGGAGAGAGTGGGGGAGAGTGGGGGAGAGTGGTAGAAAGATAGAGGGTCAACCCCTATACCCTCTTAATCCCTCAACCCTCAACCCTTAAACCCTAATCCCTCAACCCCTATACCCTCTTAATCTGTCAATCCTCAACCCTCAACCCTCAACCCTTACACCCTAATCCCTCAACCCCTATACCCTCTTAATCCCTCAACCCTTAAAACCTAATCCCTCAACCCCTATACCATCTTAATCCCAAAATCCCTATAGCCTCTTAATCCCTCAACCCCTATACCCTCTTAATCCCTCAACCCTTATACCCTCTTAATCCTTGATCCCTCAACCCTCAAACCCTAATCCCTCCCTCCCTCCCCCTCTTTCTCTCTCAATCGATCTTTTTCTCTATCTCACCATTCTCTCTCTCTCAGTCACACATACACCTCTATCTCCCTACCTCTCCCTCCCCTCTGTACTCTTTATCTCTCCTCTCGCTTTCCCTCTCTATACATACCTCTCCCTCCATCACTCTCTCTCTCCATCCCTCTCTATCTCACTTATTCCTCCTTCCCTACCTCTTTCCCTCTCTACTCTCTATCTATCCTCTCCCTTCCTCTACCTACCTCTCTCTCTATCTCTCCATCCCTCTCTTTCTCTCTCACTCTCTATCTCACCATTATCTCTATCTCTACCTATCACCGCCTCCTCTCTAAATCACCATTCCCTCTCTCCCAGTTTCCCTCCTTCCCTCTCACTCCCTCCTCTCTAAATCACCATTCTCCCCCTCTCTCTCTCCCTCTCTTTTCCTTTCACCCACCTTTTTTCTCTACTTCTCGCTATCTAACCTATCTCTCTATACATATTTCTCTCTCCCCCCTCCTTCCCTCTCTCCCTCCTTTCCATCCCTCTCTCCTGCCCTCTCTACCTACCTCTCACTCCACTACCTACCACTCTCTCCCTCACCCATCTTTCTCTCTTACTCTCCCCTTCCCTCTCTACTCTATATCGCTCCCCCCTTCCCTCTCTAATCTATTTCTCTCTCTCCCCCTTCCTCTGTCCCCTCATTTTCCCTCCTCTCACTCTCTCTCCCTCTCACACACACTCATCTCTATCTCCTCCTTTCCTCTCCCTTCATTCCTCCACTCTCCACTTCTCTCTATCTATCATCTCTCCCTATATCTCCTTGGGCCTCTATATTTATCTTTATCTCTCCTCTCCCTCTCTTTACCCACTTCTCCCTCCATCACTCTATAGGTTTGAGGTATTAAGGGTCAAGGGTTTAATTTATATGGTAGATGGTAGAGGGTTGAGGGTTGAGGGTTGAGGGTTGAGGGTTGAGGGTATAGGGTAGATGATAGAGGGTAGAGGGTAGAGGGTAGAGGGTAGAGGGTAGAGGGTTTAAGGTTCAAGGGATTAAGGGTTGATGGTTGAGGGATTAGGGTATAGAGTTTACTTGGGTTTAAGGGTTTAAGGGTTGAGGGTATAGGGTTGATGGTAGAGAGTATTGGGTTTAGGGTAGAGGGTATCGGGGTGAGGATTTAGTGTTTAAGGGTTTAAGGGTTGAGGGTATAGGGTAGAGAGGGAGGGAAGGATGGAAGGATGGAGGGAGACATGGAGGGAGAAGTGAGATAGAGAGGAGAGAAGAGGAGAGAGGGATAGATATATATGAGGGTTGAGGATCTAATGTATAGGATAGAGGGTTGAGAATTGAGGGTATAGGATTGATGATTTAGGGTATTGGGTTGAGGGTATAGGGTATAGGGTAGAGGGTAGAGGGTTGAGGGTAGAGGGTAGAAGGTTTAAGGGTTTAGGTTTGAGGGTAGAGGGTTTAGGGTATAGGTTTAAGGGTATATGGTTGAAGGATTAGCGTTGAGGGTTTAATGTATAAGGTAGAGGGTATAAGGGTTCAGGGTTTAGGGTTTAAGGGTTGAGGATTAAGGGATTAAGGGTTGAGGGTTGAGGATTGAGGGTTAAGGGTTTAATGGTTTAGGGTTTAAGGGTTGAGGGTTAAGATTTTAAGGATGAGGGTAGATGGTTGACGGTATAGGGTTGATGGATTAGGGTTCAAGGTTCAACATATAGGGTACAAGTTATAGGGGTTGAGGTTTTAGGGTTAAGGGTTTAGGATTGAAGGTAGAGGGTTGAGGGATGAGGGTTTAAGGGTTAAGGGTTCAAGGATTAGGGTAGAGATTTTAATTGGGTTTTAAGGGTTTAAGGGTTGAGGGATTAGGGTTGAGGATATTGGGTTGAGGGTAGAGGGTAGAGGGTGTAGAGGTTGAGGATTTAAGGGTTGAGGGTTTAAGGTATAGGGTTGAGTGTTCAAGGTTTAAAGGGTTGAGGGATTAGGGAAGAGAAGGTGGGATGGAGGGAGGGAGAGATGGAGGGAGAGTCTTGAGAGAGAGGGGGATGAAGTAGGAGAGAGATAGAGGTTAGACGGTTAAGGGTAGAGGGTAGAGGGTTTAAGGGTTAAGGGTTTAGGGGAGAGGGGAGAGGGGAGAGAGATAGAGGGAGTGAGTTAGTGAGAGAGAGAGAGACCTGAGAGAGGGAGAGGGGGTAGCAGGGAGAGTCTTGAGAGAGAGAGAGGGAGGGAGTGGGAGAGAGATAGAGTGTATAGGGTTAAGGGTAGATGGTTAAGGGTTGAGAGTAAAGGGTTTAAGGGGTTAAGGGTTAAGGGTAGAGGGGAGAGACATAGAAGGAGTGAGTGAGAGAGAGAGACTTGAGAAAGGGAGAGGGGGTAGGAGGGAGAGACTTGAGAGAGAGAGAGGGGAAGGGAGTTGGAGAGAAATAGAGGGTAGAGGGTAGAGGGTAGAGTTTTTAAGGGTTTAGGGTTTAAGGGTTAAGGGTTTAGGTTAAGGGTATAGTGGAGAGAGATAGAGGGAGAGAGAGAGAGATGGAGTGAGTGAGTGAGTGAGTGAGAGACCTAAGATTCCCTCTCTAGTTCTCTCTATCTCACTTCTCTCTCCTTCTCTCCCTCCCTCTCTAATTTTCTCTATATCCCCCTCTCTCTCCTTCCCTTTATACTTCTCTCTATCTCACCTCTCTTTCTCCCCCTCTCTCTCTCCCTCTCTCTTCCTTTCACCCACCTTTTCTCTCTACTTCTCGCTATCTAACCTATCTCTCTATACATCTTTCTCTCTCCCCCCTCCTTCCCTCTCAATCTCTCCACGTTCCTCCTTATCTCTCTAATTTTCAGCTCCATCACACATCTCTCCACCTAGACCTCTCTCTATTTTTGTCTCACCTCTCTCTCCATCCCTACCTCTCCCTATATCTCTCCTTTCATATCTACTTCTCTCTACCTAGTTGTCCCTCTATACCTATTTCTCTCTCCCTCCTTGCCTCCTCTCTCTCAATATCTCCACCTTCTTTCCCTCTCTAATTCTCTCTCTATCACCTCTCTCTATCTCTCTCCTCCCTCTCTACTCTCTCTATCTCTCCCTCCCTCCCCCTCTTTCTATCTCTCCTCTCTCCCTCCCCTCTTTCTATCTCTCTTTACCTTCTCTCTACCTATATCTCTCTCCTTCTATCTATCTCAACTATCCATCTTTACCTATCCCTCCATCCTCTCTCTCTTCCACCAAAATTTACTCTACATCTCTCTGTCTAGCCTACCCCTATATACCTCTTTTTCTCTCCCTCTCTCTTTCCCTCTCTCAATCTATCTACCTTCCTCATTACGCCTCTACTTATCTCTATCACCTCTCTCTCTCCCCCTCCCCTCTTTACTTTCTTTCTCTCTATCTCACCTCTCTCTCCTTAAATATCCCTCCCTCCCTCATCTCTCTCTCTCTCTCCTACCCTTTCTCCCTCTCTCAAGTCTCTCTAGCTCTCTCCCCTCTACCCTTAACCCTTAAAACCCTCTACCCTCTATCTCTCTCCCACTCCCTCTCTCTCTTTCTCTCTCTATCTCATGTCTCTCCCTCCTACCCACTCTCCCTATCTCAAGTATCTCTCTCTCACTCACTCACTCCTATATATCTTTGCTCTACCCTATATCTCTCTCCTACTTGCTCCCTCTCTCTCTAGTTCAAAAAATTCATTAAAAAACCCTAAGGTTTTCCCATTTAAATTTAATATTTTCCATCAAAATATTAAATTTTTATTCATTTATACCCTATACTTTCCTTTACTCTCGTTCAAAAAGGCTAAAAAATGACTTATATCCTATACCACTACCCTAAACCCTTTAAATTTTTCTCCCTACCAGTTTACCGTGGATAGCCTTCAAACAGTTCACGGTTGTGCGGTAGAGGGTTAGCTTGGCGGTCATCAAACAACCACCGCTATACTGCATGCAATAAAATCTATACCCGCGGTAATGCGGTAAACTTTGTATGTGGCCTTTATTTTGTTTACCGCTATATCACGATTGTTATCTTTCTACCCAGCGGTATGGCGGTCTTAATCGTCAAGGTCTTCTCCCAACTGTTACTGCGCTACCACGGTCTCCCTATAGACTATCCGCAGTACTGCGGTAGCCGTCTTACTGCGTGCCTTGACCTTCCATTGACAGTTTACCGCAGTCGCCGCGGTCACCATTCTCATCATGTGCGGTACTACGGTGACTGTCGGCACTGCTACCACATCAATGACTTACCGACCACCGCGATACCGCAGTTTATGTTTAGACCATGCGCGATGGTGCGGTAAACATTTTTTGCCTAATCGTTTAGCCGCCGATTGTTTTTTCTGACCATTATAGCCGCCTTCTAACTACTACTACTCTACCGCGGCCCTCGAGATTACCCTCTGCAGTGCAGTAGTAAGGGTTTCCTTGACTGCTCTTTACCGCTATACCGTGGGCTAGTTTGTGGGAAGCCACAGTTGGGCAGTGAATAAGATATGAAGTGATCACTAAGGGAGCGGTAGAGGTATAAAATGTATGAGAATTTTTGGAAAGGGGAGAAATGAATTTTAAAGGAAAAGATAGGAAAATAATGAGAAATTAAATGGGGGTAAGGCAGTAAATGAAATATTACGAAAAGATAGGAAAGTAATGGATATAAATGAATAAAATCCTTTAGGGTATTGATGGAAAATTTAGGTTCAAAAGGGAAAATCATTCAAGTTTCTTTAATGAATTTTTTTTTGGGGTAGAGGGTTTAAGGGTTTAGGGTTAAGGGTAGAGATGAGAGAGAGAGAGAGAGAAGTAGAGAGGGAAAGAAGGTAGAGATATTGAGAGAGAGGAGGCAAGGAGGGAGAGAGAAATAGGTATAGAGGAAAAAATAGGTAGAGATATGTAGATATGAAAGAAGAGATAGAGGGAGAGGTAGGGATGGAGAGAGAGGTCAGAAAAAAATAAAGAGAGGTGTAGGTAGATAGAGGTGGGAGGAGATAAAGAGAAGTAGAGGGTAGGAAGTAGAGGGTAGGGTTAAGGGTAGAGGGTAGAGTGCTTAAGGTTTTAAGGGCTAAGGGTTTAGGGTTTATAGTTAAGGGTAAAGGAGAGAAAGATATAGGGAGTTAGTGAGAGAGAGAGAGGGAGGGAGTGGAAAGTCATAGAGGGTAGAGGGTATAGGGTAGATGGATAGAAGGAGTGAATGAGTGAGAGAGAGACCTAAAAGAGGGAGAGGAAGTAGGAGGGAGATACTTGAGAGAGAGAGAGAGAGGGAGGGAGGGAATTGGAGATAGATAGAGTGTAAAGGGTAGAGGGTTGAGGGGTAAGGGTATAGTGGAGAGAGATAGAGGGAGAGAG